>JAVLUE010000387.1:0-40001 GCA_034190945.1 Octodonta nipae | reverse complement strand
CGGATAGAAGAGCTAAGACAGATAATGGAGAGTGAGATCGGCAAAATAAAAGAACAGGTTGTCACAATACAAAGGGGAGAAACTCAATCAAAAACCGTAAGCAGAAATAGTCCAGAAGTAGTGGATTCAAAAATTGGCCTCGAAGGAGCGAGACACAAAATGAAACCTCCACAATTTGATGGTAAATCGTCATGGACTAATTATAGGCGCCAATTCGAGGCTGCAGCAAAGTTAAACGGATGGTCGGCAGAGGAGAAGGCAATAGCATTAACCCTAGCCTTAAGAGGGGATGCTACAGATATCTTACAAACGTTGAATACCTCAGAGCAAGAAGACTACGAACAACTGGTCAAACATTTAGAACTGAGGTATGGGCAAACCCATTTGGAGCACGTTTACCACTCCCAATTGAAAAATCGCCACCAGAAATCAATGAATCCCTCCAAGAGTTTGAAGCTGATATTGCCCGTCTGGTTCGCCTTGCCTATCCAGCCACACCAGAAAATGTAATAGAAAGGTTAGCAGTGCAAGCATTTTTGGATGGACTTCGGGACCACGAAGCCAGACAAGCATTGACGCTAGCTCGACCCACTCAATTAGTAGATGCATTGGCTCGAGCGTTAGAATTCGAAGCTGCGAAGAATACCTGCAGATGTCAAGCCAGAGTCCGAATCGTTGATGGAGAATCCGAAGATGGCGGAAACGATGAAGCCTCTGTAAGAAAGATAATAGAAGAAGTCCTTACCGAAAAAAACTAGTAGAGTGAGATGTCGGAAGTGTCGTAAGGTAGGTCATGTCCAGAGTCGTTGCAAGGAGAGCAACGGAGTCCAGACTTCCTCGGCGGGAAAACTAAAGAAGGCCTATGTGAAGGGACCATCGTCGACCTGTAACAACAAGTGTCAACTACCAACGCATATGTCGCTTCGCTACGCAACCACGTTAACAGTGTCTTCGTAGATGGCCTTATTAATAGGAGGCAATTTGCAATGCTGCTGGATACTGGTGCGACGAAAACAGTAATAAGGCCCAACATTGTTTAGACAAGGCAATGATAAACCAACAAAATGGCAACTGCGAACAGCGACAGGAGAAGCAGCGAAAGTCCATGGTGAATAGTGATTTGAAATGACCTTGGGAAACACAACCTCTACATCGGGCATTAGTGGCAGACATCGAAGACGAAGTCATCATTGGAATGATGTCATGAGCTCCAAGGGATTCCACTTAAACTTCAAGATGGAATTCTGCGAGTGAATGACGAAGATGGTGCTTCATGGGAAAGATGACATAATGCTTCGAGCCATCTTAGCAGAGGATGTCAATGTTCCGAAAGAACTGAAATCATTGTAGATGCTTGCCTGGATGAAAAGCTAAAGCTGGAACAGTGATGATGTTTGATCCCGAACCTTAACGACGGAAATGTAGGCAGAGGAGTCGCACTGGGGAAGACTCTGTTTCGTGCCAAGGAGATTGTGCCAGTAAGAGTAATGAACCTGAATCATTACTCTGTTGTGCTAAAGAAAGGAACAACTTTGGGCCATTGCTCAACAGTTTCCTCTGTAGTAAGAAGCACACAGCATGCAGAAATGCCACCGGGTAAACTATCTGAGGAACTGGAAAGACTCATCACCGATTCATCTAAGAATTTGAAACCAAACCAGAAAGCAAAATTGAGGGACATCGTTAGAAACTACCAGGATATCTTCGATGTAGGGAATGGCAAAAGAGGACGAACTGATCTGGTGAAACATAAAATTAATACTGGGGACGCTCAACCTATTCGACAGTCGGCGAGAAGACTACCTCTAGCTAAAAGAGAAGAAGCCGACAGGATAGTCCGCGAGATGGAGGAAGAAGGTATTATTGAACCATCCAATAGCCCTTGGGCTTCTCCAGTTGTGTTGGTTAAAAAGAAAGATGGTTCGACCCGATTTTGCGTGGACTATCGGCAATTAAACCACGCTACAAAGAAAGACAGCTATCCCCTTCCAAGAATAGACGATACCCTAGATACGTTGGCTGGATCGAAGATGTTTTCCACCCTGGACTTGAAGAGCGGTTATTGGCAGGTGGAACTTGCTAAAGAAGACCGAGAAAAGACTGCTTTTACCATCGGCTCAGGACTTTATCAATTCACGGTGATGCCGTTTGGACTGTGTAATGCTCCAGCAACGTTTGAAAGATTGATGGAAACAGTGTTAAAAGGGCTTTCATGGAAAACGTGCCTGGTGTATCTTGATGACATTATCGTGGTTGGAAAATCTTTTGAAGACCACGTGAGGAACCTGGAGGAGGTATTTCGGCGACTCCGAAGTTCCGGACTAAAGTTAAGCCCGAAGAAGTGTCAGCTGTTCCAAGAAGAGGTGCAATATCTTGGACATGTCGTTTCCGCACAGGGAGTAGCTGTTGACAAACAGAAAATCAAAGCTGTCCAGGAATGGCCGATACCTAAAGATATCCACCAGTTAAGAAGTTTCCTGGGGTTATGCACGTACTATCGTCGGTACGTAGCCGGATTTGCCAACATCGCCAAGCCACTTACTAGACTGACAGAAGGGAAGGTGCAGTACCAATGGGACGAGGAATGTCAGCGATCATTCGAGACATTGAAGAGAGCTTTGACGAGTGCTCCCATATTAAGTTATCCTTTGCCAGATGGAAACTTCGTATTGGATACCGACGCAAGCAATGTCGGAATTGGTGCTGTGCTTTCCCAGATCCAGGAGGGCCAGGAGAGAGTTATCGGATACTTCAGCAAGACCTTGAGCAAGCCTGAACGGAATTACTGTGTTACTCGCAGGGAACTCCTGGCTGTGGTAAAGGGGGTAGAACATTTCTACAAGTACCTCTATGGTAAAAGATTCCTCCTGAGGACTGATCATGCAGCACTGAAGTGGCTCCTGCAGTTTAAAAATCCTGAAGGACAGGTGGCAAGGTGGATTGAGCGGTTGCAAGAATTCGACTTCGAGACTGAACATCGAGCTGGAACAAGCCATAAGAATGCTGATGCTCTATCGAGAAGACCATGCCCTGATGATTGCAAACATTGTCAGCGAGCAGAAGAAAAAGGGGCTGTTCTCGGTAGAACTACCGCCATCAATGACCATTGGCAATCTGCGGAGATCCAAAAAGACCAGAAATTAGATCCAGATTTGAAAGAGGTTATCCGGTGGAAGAAGAAGATCGCAAACCTACGTGGCAGGAGATTTCTCGATACTCACCAACCATAAAGTCGTACTGGGCTCAGTGGAACTCCCTCATCCTGGAAAATGGACTTCTCAAGCGCGTCCTGGAAACTCCAGAGGAAGGAAACGACAGAAAACAGATTGTAGTTCCCAGAAATAGGAGACCAGAGGTTTTACGAGAACTACATGATGGTACAACTGGAGGACATTTGGGAGTAACGAAAACCCTGGGGAAGTTGAGAGAACGCTTCTATTGGGTAAATTGCCAAGTGGATGTCAAGGACTGGTGCCGGAAATGTACTGTTTGTGCAGCAAGTAATGGCCCTCAGAAGCGTCCAAAAGCTCCCATGAAGCAATATAACGTTGGCAGTCCATTCGAAAGAATAGCCATTGATGTTGCCGGTCCATTTCCTGAATCCGACTCTGGAAACAAGTACATTGTGGTGGTGATGGACTATTTTAGTAAATGGGCCGAAGCGTATGCCTTGCCGAATCAAGAAGCCTTGACCGTTGCTGATGTCCTTGTCAAGGAATGGATCAGTCGTTTTGGTGTTCCCTTGGAGTTGCACTCAGACCAAGGTAGAAACTTCGAGTCTACTCTTCTTCCAAGACGTCTGCAAACTCTTGAAAATCAATAAAACACGGACGACGGCATTACACCCGCAATCCGATGGAATGGTAGAACGGATGAATAGAACCATAACCGCCATTTGTCAAAGGTAGTCTCTGACCACCAAAGAGACTGGGACCAGTATCTGCACTTGTTTCTAATGGCATATCGTTCGTCTGTGCACGAGTCCACGGGTCAGACCCCGGCCAGTATTATCATGGGACGAGAATTAAGACTACCATGCGATTTGAAGTTTGGATGTCCCCCAGGAGAAGAGATCGCAGGTGAAGACTTTGTCAGCCAGCTACGTCAAAAGATGAACGACATCCATGAACGAGTCCGGTTAAACATCGAGAATGCCAGTGCCCGAATGAAGGAAGCCTACGACATCAAAGCCGAGAGCGGAGAATTCCAAGTTGATGATCTTGTTTGGTTGTATAACCCGCAACGTCGTCGTGGATATTCTCCCAAGCTACAGAGATCTTGGGAGGGGCCGTACCAAATTGTGAAGAAAATCAACGATGTTCGTCTACCAGAATAAAGAAGCTACCCTCGGGAAAACCGAAGGTCGTACATTTCAACAGGTTAGCCCCTTATGCCGGAAGTCATGCCAGCGAGATGACCAAGCCCAAGTCCGCAGCATCCACCACCCGATGATGAGATGACCTTCGAACAGTTTATGGCACTGTACTCTAATGGGCAGAAAGTGCAGTACGACGTGACCACAGAGGAACCCCAAGACCTGTTTGAGGTGCCCATAGAATATGCCCTGGCTCATTGTGTGGCTCGAGATCTCCGGATGTCCAGAGGAATAGCCAAGGTGTTCGCTAAGAAGTACGGCCAGTTCCAGAAGCTACGAGAGCAAGATCCAGTGGTAGGGAAGGTCCTTCATCTCGAAGATAAACAACCAGTGGGTACCAGAGACATCTTTTACTTGGTAACGAAAACATTCTCGCAAGACAAGCCAACATATAGCGATCTTTGGAAGGCTCTGGTAGAATTGAGGAATGTGATGATGGAGAAGAATTTGATGAAATTGGCGGTCCCAAAGATAGCCTGTGGGTTGGATGGACTGAATTGGAGGGTGGTGAGAAGTATGATGGAAACAATCTTTCGATTCAGTGGCATCAACATCCTGGTATGCTGTCTCAATATTCGCATCCCAGGCTCGAAGACCGTTGACTGTTACTTCCACCAAACTTCCCGTTGTCGAAATGGAGAGTCCTGCAAATATCGTCACACCAGGAAGGATTCTAGGACATTCCGGGACGAAATGGTCTTAAGGAGGGGGCAATGTAACGAGAAATCATCCGACGCTGGTGCAATCGGCCATCAACCAGTTCATGGAAGGGACATTATTCCGATAAATTCTGGGAACCCGTAATGTTTGTCTCTCAACCGGCGGACCGCTGCCGTTACTGGGAATTCCTTTAAAGCTTCCAGAACGTGATGGAATTTCCCGATGGTTCGTGGACGTACGAGACAATTCCAAGATAAATGTATAAATAAGAAGAGCTAGCGATAGGAGTTTTTCAGTTTTCGTCGGTCGTTTGTACAGTTAACATAAAATGTAAATAGTAGTTTCTGTGAATATAAATTATGTTAAAGTGTGGAAATAAATTAGAGTGAGTTAGACTGTGTTTTTAAATAAATCCAAGAACTGCATTGAACCCGAGTGTGAAAATAAAAACATTACAATAGTAAACAATATTATATGACCACTCTAGCTAAATTCTTGACTTACATTGTATATTATATGAAGCACATCCAAGGAATTGTTAATATATCGATATACGAGGGCTGCCTTTTATATTTCGGGATTGGACAACCCTAGTGTTGCAATCTGACAACTGACAGCTCTATCGTACTCTTTGAGATTTTTGAGGTTATACGTACTCAGAACGTTTTGACATACCAGCGCTATGTGTTGTTTACAGTAACTTAAAGGATTCATCTCGGCCAAAAAATGGAATTAAATCGTGAACATTTTCGTGCGATTATTTTTTGCAACTTTCGACGTGGATTAAGTCAGCAAGAGTGCATGGATGAACTTAATTTAATTTTTGGCGATGAAACTCCATCAAGGACCACTGTTTATCGATGGTATGGTGAATTCAATCGAGGTCGTAGTTCACTCCAAGACGAATTTCGTGAAGGTCGTCCAAAAAAAGTTGTTGTTCCGGAAACCATTGATGCTGTGCGCGAACTGATATTGCAAGATCGTCATGCGACCTATCGTGAAATTGAGTCAACCTTACACATTAGTAGGACCAGCATACATTCAGTATTGCATAAACATTTTAATGTCAAAAAAGTTTGTTCTCGTTGGATCCCACACAATTTGTCAATCGTTCAAAAAAGGCTCGTGTCGATTGGTCGAAAGAAAAGCTCAAAAAATAGGATCGCGGTGGTTCAAAACACGTTTATGACATAATGACAGGTGATGAATTGTGGATTTACGCGTATGAGCCCGAAAGTAAACAGCAGTCGACTGTATGGGTGTTTCAAGATGAGTCGAATCCAACAAAAGTTGTTCGCGCACGAAAACCTTCCAAGCAAATGATCGTCTGTTTTTTCGGAAAAACTGGACATGTCGCAACCGCTCAAACAACTGCATTTTTGACCACTCAAAACATTGATTTGATGAGTCATCCGCCGTATAGTCCTGACTTGTCACCAAATGACTTCTTTTTATTCCCGTACGTAAAAAACAAACTGAGAGGTCAACGTCCTGAAGAAGCGGTTGCTGCTTTCAGAATGCATGTTTTGGAGATACCTCAATCAGAGTCGAAAAAGTGCTTCGACAATTGGTTTAAACGCATGCAAAAGTGTATAGATCTTCATGGGGAATATTTTGAAAAACAATAAAGCGATTTTCGATGATTAATATTTGTTTTTGTTCTCTAATCCCGAAATATAATAGGCAGCCCTCGTATAAATGTGCAATAACAACTTCTTATGTTTTCAACGCTGTAATTAAAAAAATGATTTTTGCTACAAAAACTTGTGACGTATTTTTGAAACACCCTGTAATCCACCAATTACCATGGTAATTGTTTTGTGAAATATTTATGTCAAATAATATACAAATCATCACGATTTCTACAATAAAAGGAAATAAAAGAAGACTTTCATGAGACATCTGATGTTTCACACCCTGTATCTCGAAAACTAGTTATAGAATCTGTTTGAGACTCTTTTTTCTTTAAATGAAAATTTATACATATAGGTTCGTTTATCGTCCTTCAACATCTCAAAAAAACCTGTTGAGAAATAGTTAATACTCAATATATCATGACAAATGAATAGCCTTGAAATAATGATTAGTTGTGATATTTTTAGTTTTACAATTATGTATACTATATATTTTTATCAATTATAAAACCGCGCCTAATTAATACTCTATGTTGTTTATTTTTCAGAGTCAAAATTTGGGGGAAGTATGCTGCTTGGGTATTTTATTGGACACAAATTTCAAGCCCCTTAATACAGACATCGAGCAGAATATGGTTCCTCAAGTTCCAAAAAGAAACTATGAATTGTCTACTTTCTTAAATTCGTTACCTCGACGTAGCAATTATCAGTGACCAGGCTGACCTGTGTTGCAAATAACATATGAATAATATTTTATAGCATATTCATATAATAAACAAAATTATGAAAATATAAATATATGTTATTTTAACCAGCTTTTCCATCTCCATCTACTTATATGATGTTAACCTTAGATTCAAAAAAACACTTCATTTCAAATTTTTTTATTAGTGTAGGAGAAAGTCAATATCTTAAGCTCTCTGTAATTATTGCTGATAATTAGTTTGAAGATGCATCAGCAACGTTCCTTTATTCTAGTGTAACTAGTACTATGAATCTAATTGTGAAAAATCTCACATTGTTTATATTGGCCGTTACCCTAGGATAAAAAAACACACACAATAAAAATGTCATCAAATTTGGTCCAGACGTTTGGGAACAATTTAAAAAATTCTTACTAAGACTCTTTTGAAAGTAGAAAATGAGCCGATGATTTTCACATAGCCGAACAAATCTTCATAATTTATAACTTTATCAAATCAGCGCTCAAATACAAAAACCGAATCAAAATCAATCAATTCGTTTAGGAGCTACAAGCCCACGTGAAACTAAAACTGGCGTAGGGAGACGGCAGAAGAGCTGAGATGACAATGTTCAGCAGTGGACGAATCCAGGCTAAGGAAGAAGTCATTGACCACCCTCCTCCATACTAGTCCATACTACCAAAAGCCAGAATTACAATGATGAAACTCTCTGTATTGCACCAGATATCTTCAGAAAATTTGATAATAGATAATTTGATTTTTCACGTTTCGACTTATTTAATTTAATTTCATCCAATTATTTATGTGTATCTACTTCTAATAGTTCTTAAGAAACCAATAAATCAAAATGATTTATGTTTTTGTGTGTTTTCTTATTATTCGTAAAATCTTTTTGACGTGTAGTTTAATTTAGCAAGCCATCTAGTGTGAAATTGCATTATCTTTCCAACGATATATTGCATCGGTATCCAACACTTTCGTTCTAATCATTAATTCCTTACACTGTGGAATGTTTTCCAACTCTCAGAAGTAAAGTCGGCCATGGAACACAAATACCATGGCTCACTATAAATCTTTATTAAATAGTCAACTCATTTATCAATAATTTTGTCTGTTCGTTGGGTTTTCTCTCCTCAAAATTTTTTCCTGCAACAGATAAGTATTTAAAAATTGTATATGTAGAACAAAGTGTAGTAAGGCAATTTTGTAAAATTGCCCGGATTACTGGCTGTCTGTACAGAGATTCTTCCTCACAGTTATTCTGAGAGAAAGAGATGTCTACAAAATGATCAACCAGTATTCCTGTATATAAGTAATGTATTGTATATTGTGTAATACTTATCTGTGTAAGGAGACGTTTCAACTCCGAGTCTGGAGTCGTTGTCAATCGCATAGTGTTGTTTTCGAGGTTTTTTCTAAAAAAATTCCGCTTTGATCTTGATTTGTTGTTTGTCAAAAAATTTGACACTGAAAACCTCGAAAACAACACTAAGCGATTGACAACGACTCCAGACTCGGAGTTGAAACGTCTCCATACACAGATAAGTATGGTTGATCATTTTGTAGACATCTCTTTCTCTCAGAATAACTGTGAGGAAGAATCTCTGTACAGACAGCCAGTAATCCGGGCAATTTTACGAAATTGCCTTACTACACTTTGTTCTACATATACAATTTTTAAATACTTATCTGTTGCAGGAAAAAATTTGGAGGAGAGAAAATCCAATGAACAGACAAAATAATTCAAGACCTCCTCAACAATCTTTTCGAAATTACTTAATTTATCAATAACCTCGCAAATCACAAAATGGTTCAGTAAATAAATAACACATAACAAAATAACTTCAAAGTAAATGTTCAAACTGGTGAAGGTCCCCATTTGGAACATTTTCTTGTTGCACACAAATATGTGATCTTCGGCGACAAGAATTTAACAAAGAAAAAAGAAAATAGAATAATAAGTGCATTAATGGTAAAGGGTATTATAAAACTGATAAAAGAGAGAAGAAAGATAGACAACAAAAATAACATTGAATAGTAGAAATGCTTGCAGGTCTGATTGGTGCCAATAAACTCTCGAATTTAGTCGATTATGAAAACATACACATAATCCCAGAAAAGGTCAGTCAAATTTAGGAGTCGGGTTCTATCAACCTTCATCATAATCCCACAAAAAAAAATGTCAAAAACAGATTCTCAATTATTATATTATTATATTATATTGTTAAAAATTATACATAACCGATTTTAGAAGCTAGGTTTGGCAATGAGGAGGGTAAAATAGAAGCTTTGCTGATTAGAAAGAAGGCAGTAACTTTATAATTGCGTATTTATTACTTCATTCAAATCCACCACGGTGTGGAAAATTGGGTTTACTGCATTTAGGTTACGGATGAAAAACACTGGGATATATTCCAAACAAAAATGATGTTATTTCCCAGTAAACCATTTTTGAAAGAATCTAAATCTAAAATCGAAAATAGATTTATTTATTAAATGCAGTGAACTAACCAAAAATAAATGGTCGCAAAAGGATTTTAAAATTTTAACATTAAATAGTCAAATCTGAAAGTTATAAAAATTATACAAAACAAAAATGAGCTAATTCAACATTTAGTGATTTTGTTTCTGTTGGTAATAGGTTTTTGCTTTTATGGAGGAGTAGGTCGCCAGGTTTTTGGTCTAAATAGGGGCAAATGTGAAGTTTTCTTTTAATGTAGATATAGTAATATATATTCATTGTTCCATATCATCGAACTTTTCCAAAAGGTTCGAATCACCATCGTCGGTACAAATGTATCATATAGAACTGAAATATCTGACATGTCAGTTGTTCATTCAATCATTTCGGTCTTGGCATCAGTCTAGTTAAAACAAATAATTATATTTTATTTCACATATAACCAAGCGCGATAGGGTTCTAAAGGAGACAGCTCCTCCCAAGCCCCGTGCTACTCTTGTGGAATAGATTTTAATTAATATAGAATAAGTTTAATATACTATTATAATAATGAAAAAAACTTAGTACGTATATTTTTCTGTGATTTGTAATATGTAGGTTTTTAAAATATCCCCAAAATAACAATATACCAAAACCACAATCGAATTATCTGAACTGAATTTGAAAATGTTCTATGTATATACATCGTAAGATTAAGATTGAACCAACAAAATAAGAAGACAGATCACTATGCAATAAACAGTACATTTAGTTAGATACTAGATGGATAGGTAATCATGTTGAACAGAAATAACACATATATATGTGTTAATTCTGTTCAACTTGATTATCTTACTACTGTAAATATCTATATAAAAATAGGCAACGACAAAATTGTTCGGTACTATTTTCTCCTCTGTCCCTCAATCTGTTTGCTTTATTTTTGTTTTGTTTAGTAGCTGACTGACAACTTTCAGTGCAGAATTCAAAAATAAATTTGTAATATTGGTTCAGTATTAAAATAATAAAAAAATATTATTTACATCCATCCCAGATTGCTTGGAGAGAAAGTCATAACATGGGTTGAGTCTAATGTGAAATACAAACTTAATTAATGTAAAACTAAAAGTTTTGGCCCTCTGCTAATGTTATCCTACACTGTCATGCTATTGAAATAGAACTGAAGAAAAGTTATAATAATCGGCGTTTATTGGGCGCTCGCAAGGTTGCAGTTTGCAACTTCCATTGCATTGTAAATGTAGTTTGTCAACTAAAATCAGAAATATGTTGTACCTGATCAATTTATTTCAGATAATATCTTATTAATAATGTTAACCGTATACTTTTAATTTAAAGTCTTTACGTAGAAAATAATCGATATATCAACAGGCAAAGACAAAACGATTAGGTACCATTTTCTCCCCTGTTTCTCAACCGAATTTCTTCATTTTTGTTTTCCTTAATAGCTACTGACGACTTTCAGTGCAGAATGCTAATCTTAATTTATTTTACTTAAAATATTGAGTAATTATATATAGAGAGACCAATGCTGTTATATACTTAAAGCATGTACTTCTGGAAGTGGCATGCAAGCGTTGTTATTGTTTATTGGTAAAGTAATTGTTGTATATTATAATTATACAGGGTGATTCCAGATATGTTAGAAATCATTTTTTTCGTGGGTAGCACATAAGCAGTTGCATATATAGGGTGTTTAAAATATAGAGTAGAGTGCAATTATAACTAATAAAATAATTATATAGGGAGGCCCATTAGCGGTTGAATTTACAGGGTTCTTGGTATAGAAGGTGCAGTAGAATTACAGTTAAAAAGGGTAGTGCAAAAAATATGATACATGAAGGTATATACAGGGTGGCGGAAATGGAAATGCAACATTTCGTAACCCATAAGCAGTTGTATATTTAGGGAAGATGAAATATAGGGTGAGAGGAACTATAGATATAAAGGATGATGATAAAAAATGTTAGAAAAGGAAATGATTTATAGAGTAGCCCACGAAGAGTTTCATATATATATAATGATTGATATATAGGTCGGAGTAGAATTATAGTTACAGAAGATAATTAAAAATTTCATAAACAAAAAGAGTAAATATGGTGGGTCATAGGCAGTGGCATATACAGAATGGTTTACCCGGTGGTTCAAAAATGTTAAAAAATCGTATGCGAGGTCCATGAGCAGTTGCATATACAGAGTGGTGGAAATATATAATGAGATGGAATTATTATAATGAGGATTTTAATAAATGTTAGAGAATTGAGTGCAATTATAGCTATACAGGGAGGTTAGAAAAAATAAATATGTAGGTTAGTTCATTAGCGGTTGAATTGTTATCATATTAAATTAAGAATTACGAATTTGAACACAAATAAAGTCAGAATTATATCTGAAAAAAAAACCTGAATTTCGTTACTTATTTGTAGAAGCGAGATGTAAGACCGACCTCTAGTATTTTCGAGGAAACTATCACATCCGAATCTGTATCCGTTCCGTGTAATTGCTGTTCTCCCTAAAGTCCTAGGATAGAATGTCAAGATAAAATTTTCAGGTTACTTAACCTGCCAGAGATATTGACACAATTGATCGAATTTCGACCCCTGGGCGACAGCTAGTATTTATAATTTTTTGTTGTGATTATAATTCTGTCATTAATATAATATTATTTTCACAATAGTCCTAAGGTATTGTGCAACAAATCATCAATCAGCGGACAATACAAATGACATTAAAGATTATAGTTTTCATTGGGTTGTTTGCCATCTCTATTTTTGAAATCGTTTGTGTGACGAAATCTTTTAGGTTACAAGGAAAAATCCGCTGATATTCACATCGAACATGTTACATAGACACTATTACATATGTGACAATATAGGGCATAATTATGTAAAAATAATCCTACAATAATATACATAAGTAAAAAATATATTTTTTAATTACTTCTACAAATGTAATCTAAATGAAATAATATGGATAGCAACGGCTTGGCCTACTTCTCCAATTTTGTCAAAATAACGTCAATAATGTTCAACTTATAATTTTAATGAATAAGGAAGAATTTCGACCAATGGACGACCGCTAGTTATAACAAAAACAGATAAAACTATTAAAAACTCCTAAGAGAATTCTGCTTTTACTATTGATTTGCAAGTACAGAAGATAATGTATCTTTCAGCAGTAATATCATCATGGGCGGATCCAATGGGGGGGACAATGGGGGCGATTAAAACGAGGTAATTTAACTCCAAGAGCCTAGAAGAAGGTAACTTCTATGGGTTTAAACCTCATAAATACTATTTTTAATGTAGTAGCCCAAGAAATCTGGGTTTAAAATAATATTTATGTAAATTAACGAATAGGATCGCCTCCCTGAAGCATGGAATCCCCCCCTCACCGGAAGCACGTTTCTGGATCCGCCCCTGAATATCAAAGTTCTGACTACCAAATTGTTTATAACTTAACTTGGTAAACTGATATATTTAAATGCTGTTAGCGAAGTGACTGACATTTTAAATATAAAAGAACTTTTCCTAAAAACATTTCTGTATGATTGTGAGATTTCAAATATTTCTTTAAATTTGTAAGACTTAATCATTTTAAAATCTAATAAATTAATATATAAATTGGAGCTTAGCGTGTAACAATTTTTCTATAAAAATTAAAAATAGTATATCTTGCAACTCTATATTTTATATAAGTATATAAATCAATGGCGGCACCTATAGTATATACATCAGTAAAATATTTGGAATTTTTAAGATAACACAGACGAAACCTTTTTTATGAGATACTTAACCAAATTATTTATGTCATTTTGTGTTATACGATAGATAATCTGCAAACTTTACAATATAAGAATAATAAAATTAACCTGCTTGAATCTAATCATAAAAAAGATCTGTTACATGCGAGTTATTAAATCAGAATATTTCAGTAATTACATGGGTGTGGACCATAAATATAATCACAATAACATCAATAAAATCAATCAGCTGTAATCCTAGGAATTATTAGAATTAACGGCTCTAAAATAAACGTTTTAGTTGTTTTCTGAATGATATTTGTGGCATATTTTTCAATGTCTAAGTACTTCTTGGGAAATAACACCACAGTTAAGAAAACTGCTGTATATTCCAAACGTTTTGGGGGTCTAGGTCAGACCCCGTTGTCAATGGTTAAGAAACTATGGATAAAAAAAGTACAATTCTAGATTAGATGTAAATTAATATATTTGACAATATGTATTATTTAATTTCTGACGTTCTGAAGGAAGATCTTCAGAATTCTGAAGATCTCCCTTTCAAATTCTTACAATTTGAAAGGAACTTTATGATTATATGATCTTCAGAAATTTCTGTGCTACCCTGTATATTACAAATAAATATGCACTTTTTTCTAACATTGTGTTAAACACCCTATATAACTATAATTTGACTTCGCCCCATATTGGAGGAGAAACCTTATGAACTATCCCGATATTGGGTTTTTCCTGGGTTTTCCCTTATGATTTTAATATGATCACTGAATCAACAGACTTCTCTGGTCGGATTTTTGGCTGATAATAGTCGCACTTAGGAGCGCCACATAAAATTCTGAAGATCTCCCTTTCAAATTCTTCCAATTTGAAACGAACTTTATGATTATATGATGTTTAGAAGTTTCTGTGCTACCCTGTATATTACAAATACAATTCTCTTAGTTACGTCAGAAATCAAATAGTACATATTGTCAAATATTTTAATTTACATCTTAGAATTGTGCCTTTTTTATCCAGGTTTCTTAACCATTGACAACTGGGTCTGACCTAGACCCCGGAACGTTTGGAATATTCAGCAATTTTCTTAACTGTGGTGTTATTTCAAAAGAAGTACTTAGACATAAACTTTTTAGTAAGCAAATAGACTTAAATCCATCAGCATTCGTAACTCTTGCACAAGTTAATTGCCTTGATGAAGAGATCTACTGCTCCTTGCGAACCAGCAACATGGTAAGTTACTCCTCAAAACAAAAGTATATGGAGATAAAAATTACCGGTCACCTTAATAATTCAAGGGTGGGGGCAAAAATTTCGACTATACTACTCTAAGAACTATCGAATTCTGTCAAACATATCTCGGATTGTGGAATCAAAACAACCTCTTCCACCAACAAAGAACACCAACTGAGAAAAAATAATCCACTCAATTATGATAAAATTACACAAAATAATCAGAAATAGATCGAATAAGTCTTCAAACACTGGCGGATCCAGGGGGTGGGCTAAGCCAAATAATAATCCTGGATCCGCCCCTGTCTTCAACAAAATAAAAGAGGCAGCATATACTTATAACATCCATCTCAAATATCAAAGGTTGAGTTTGGGATTGCACAATGACTAATATAAATGGACCCGGCACTCTCATATACGACCAAAAGAAAAATGGATGGAAACATGAGACAAAAATAGAAAGAGACACAGATATATTTGTTTACAAATATTCCAGTAACGTCCAATCTGCATTAAATAAATGGTCAGATTCAAAATAATACAACTACCTACTTAATCCACAAATATAAATACATGGTGTCCCAAAAGTCCCGGAACGGCATTTTATCTCGGCGGGAACGCATTTTAGAGAAAAATGTTTCAAACAAAACTTATAGTATTCGTCCCTGGCTATCGAATTGTGACCTTGAATTTGACCTTGACCTTCAAGGTCATTTCAAGGTCAAGTCGATTTTTTCAAATGGGACAACATATTTCTGACCTCGGAAATGGAAAGATCGGAAAATTTTACGTTCAAATATGTCCTTGACCATTTTTAAAACTTGACCTCTGGTACTAAATATAGCCTATGAGATCTAACAAAAAAAATTTATGTAATCATTATAAGTCCATAAAATCAGAGAATAAAAGAAAAAAAAAGTCTAACTGTATACAACCATGACTAACAAACCTGAATGAATTACATAACTATTATTACAAAACCTAACCGGGTAACCATAACAATACATTTTAATATACTTAGACACAGCGTTAAGAACATGTTACTGCGTTACTTTGGACAAACAGCTTCAATTAGTTACTAATATGTAACAGTAATTATCAAAACATTTATTTGTTCACGTAAAATATAGTTTTATTTACTGCTTAAATGACCTTTTGTAAAACGCAGTTAACACGTTTATGATCTGACACTTACCGGTGAGAAGATAATTTGGGCAAACGAATATACAATTTTCCTGCATGTAAAGTAAAAAATATCGCTTATTCACAAACTTATTTCAAGGAATAACTAATCTAATAAGAAAAAAAAAAGAACCGGCTTCAACTGACTTAAAATAAAAACCGTTTAGAAACCGTTTTCAATCAATAACTATTTTCTTACATATTTTTCTGATTTATGGTACAATTCTTTTGATTATTTTAGCGTATTCTTATATCTCCCTCTCTGTCTAATTCATATATTTTTATATTATCCACATTAAGGCGACAAAAAAAGTTTTTTTTTCAAATCTCATGAAAATTTGTTTGTTTATCAGGTTTTAAGAGCCCTCTCCAAAGGACAGCTTAAAAAAAATTTAAAAGGTCGCTCAAATTTTTTTCCTGAAAATTTCCAAAATCACTAAAAATCGATTTTTTATATATAACGAACTTTTTCTTTTGACTAAAGAAATAAAATATTTATTCCTTTTTACAGAATGAAAAATCATAAAGACTCTCCTGAAAATTTCAAATCAAAATTTTCAGGATCTTCATATTTTTCCTTCTATATATAAAAAATTGATTTAATGATTTGGAAATTTTAAAAAATTTTAGAGACGTCGCTCCAAATTTTTTTAAGTTTTTGGATATGAATATTAACGAACTAAATATGTTTTCCGGGTGATTTAATTAATGAGTCAGGGTGCTAAAGAAATTTAAAATATGTTTTAGTTCGTTAATCAAATTGCCATATTCAGAAGTACTGCTCTTATTTAAATTTTTTTAAGTTTTTTTATACACTCTGTATACTAAGTTTTACTTACTCTACCACCTGGTATACGAAACTAAACTTATGTGTCACCCAAAACAACATTTTTTGAACCACCCTGTATAACTTTAATTCTATTTCACCTTATATTTCAACCGTCCTATATATGGACCTGCTTATGTACCACCCAAAATGACGTTTATTTGTAATAGTTTTTTGTACTCACCTGTCTACCTGTAATATTACTTAGCCCAATATTTCAACTGAGCACATTGCTTGATGCTTGAATTTCGATGCACTCACACACCTACCACCGTATACCATATAGAAAACATCGCTCACCTAAACAAAATTTCTTTTCGATACACTAATGGAATATTTTCGGCCAATTCACTCGATTGCAAAGAAAACCGTTACAAACACCCTGTATACTGTGATACTTTCATAGCATATCTTGACATTTAAGCTAGATATTTATGTTGAATATGTGACTTGAAAATTTTCGGATAAACGGTATGTTTTACTTTATAGATAATTATACGGAATCAAGTTGGAACATCTCTTTGTAGAATACAATTTAGAATATTTACATTGGTTGAGACATTTTAGAGGAAACAGTGTGGATTTATTGAAATTCATTGAAATTTACTCGCTTAATTACTGTTTTTTCCCGATTTTCTGGAAAACCGTAGAAAAATATATAGTACCTTTCTGTAATATTTCTTAAATCAATGCCGTTTAAATCATCAAATGTGCCCAAGCCGTTTTTGAATAATCACTGAGCATACATAAGAAAACTTTTTGGAATTCGGTTAAAAAGCAAACACATGATGCAAGTCATAGAGCTACAGTAACGTGTTTTTCCACAACTTGTATTTGCTTTTTTACAATTACTTTTTTTTTGTTAATCCAGTTTTTTATAGAATACTTCGGTTATAGTGTTTTGAATTACATAAAAAGGTATTATTTGCGGGATTATCATGGGCGTCCACAAGATTAATTTTTCAGGTAGGCAACGGGCAAAATTAAAACTTATTGATGTATTTCATACAATATTTATTTATGCAATATTACTGTTTCTTCTGTTGTTTGTTTTTTGCTTCTAAAATTTTCAAAAAGACTAAGTATTGTGCAGAGAAACCTACAAGATATCACCATCTCAAGACGGGGAAGCTATTATTGTAATTACCTCGGTATAATTCCCTAGTTAGTACATATTTTCAGAGAAACTTAAAAAAACCGTAGATTTTCTGCATTTAGAATTATTGCTCTCACCCTGGTATTAAGAAGCATTTTCTCTTAATGGATACTAAATAAACAAAACAGTAAATTAAGTATACGTAATCTCTAAATTGTCACGATCTATTTTCCATCAATATATAAAGAATTGCAAGGGCTTTTCAATCTGAAGTGTTTTTCACTCTCACCCACAACCTGTTTGAAGTGGTCGTTAGGAATAAGTGTTTTTGGTTTCTTCTGCTGGATTCAAATATCTTTCTTTTTGTGAGCAATCAGTTCGCCGCTTTAGCAGGTGAGTATAAAGCTAGACACATAAATACTAAGAGCGTTAAAGTAAATCCAATATTTTAGGATAAACTACTAGAAAGCCTTAAAGGAATAGTACCATGGTTATTAGGAAATTATTTTTAATTTGCATATTCATTTATGTAGCAAATTCGTACAATATTGTTCCAATTGGGTGCGAAAATATAATTGTAAGTATTATATGTTTTCATTATCAATATGATAATTAATATGAAGCATGATTTTAAATGTATTTAATAGGATTTTTCGGTATGTTTTATACGTTCCAATACGGTTTTATTTCCCTTTTAATCTGAAGCCACGGAATTGTCTCTGAACTTAATGTGGATTTAGTTAATAATTGTAGTTTTTTCCCTTGAGTATTTCCTCAAACTGTTCCCACTTTTACAATTTGTTTCCTGCATTGCTGGCAGGCTGATTCTTGAATGTCTTTATACTCGTATGTGTAAGTTTATTCAGGGAAATTAAAAAAAAAAGAAATATTTAATACTAACTGATCCGTCCCATTTCGCATGGGCTAGACAAATGGGCGCATTTGACATATTTATCTTGAACATTTTTACATTTGGTAATTTTCACACCCTATACGTTATTCAGCTACGATTTCTAAAAATACATTATTTTGGGATTTAATATGAAGAGCTACACATATTTAACATGTATGAGATTGTTGACATTTAATATTGCGGTTTTCCCGTTTTCCATTTTTTTGTTACATGCATTTTCACTGCAATCTGTGATTTTTTTATCTTTTTGATATGTTGGAAATTTTTAGCATTTTAAACATATTAACATTTTTGACATTTTGATATTTTCAATATCACTGATATTTTTAATATTTCTGACGTTATTAATATTTTTGACATTTTCTACGTTTGACCGTTAGACAGTCTCGACAGTTTCGTTCAATAAGAGAAATTTTGAAAAAATTTTACATCAATTCTCTATTTAGTTAAAGAATTAATATCATAATTCTCATATCTGTAGTTTTTTTTTGGTTCCCGAGAAATAGTGATATTTTCTTAAAAAAAACTCCCTACTTACCCCTATCGGAAAGAGTAAATTTTCGCAAAATCGTAAAATTTCAATTATTTTAGAAGATTATGTATATAAAAATTTACACTTGTATTACTTTCTATTTAGAAACTATTGAATTCTCTGTAAAAATAGTTCTATTTAGAACATACTGAATTCTCCGTAAAGTCACCCCCATTTCCCCTATTTAATATTTCAATTTTTCCAAAATGAATAATCACCAATTACTTCACTCAAAGAAAGGAATCAATCTGTTAAAAAAAAATTTCAACATTTCCCCACCTCTATCTCATGATAAAAACCTTTTCTATTTGTTTTAGGAGGCCATATGTTTGAAGATTTGCACCCGTATTTACTGTCTATTGAAGATATTGATTTCTTCGTAAAAAATGCAAATCCCCATTTCCCCAATTTTATATTTCAATTTTCGCAAAACAAACCGTTTCTATTTTTATAGAAGACTAAAAATATATCAAGATTTACGCCAGTATTATTTTAGCAAAATAAAATATAGCTAATCTTACTCGCAGATAAAGTAGATTTCTATTAGTGACATATATATAAGATACATAATTCCAATATACATTGATACACTACCTAAACTTTCGGCTCGGACTAAGGTCCGAGGTCCCGGGGGCGCCTAAAGTATTCATTTAGTTTGCATGGTGTAAAGGGGAAAAAATCTTCATGAAATGCTCAAGCCATCTAACGTATTTAAAATGATAAGGATTAATACTGTACTTGTGTAAAGAGCTTTCCAATTACCGATTGATAACTGCCCATTTTTTTAAGTATTAAAATTGATATTGTAGTAGTATGTTATCCTTAAGAGATAGGCTTTTATATAATTTTTATTTCAATTTGAGTTCATTACATTTGTCCTGTTTTATTATGACTATTAATCTAATTTCGTTGAATCAATGTAATTATAGGTGTATGTTAACATATGTACTCAATACCTAAACCTGAAATTATGTGAGAAGCTGGAAATTTACAAAAATGTATAATATTCCATAAAAAGCTATAAACTTTTATATCTGCGTGAGATAGTTTGTTTATTACGACAAACATTATGGAGTTTCCATTTCCTCTTACGCAGAAGTGGACTTAATGATACTACTGTACCTTGCTATTGAACACGTAATAATCTATTATATCTTTCTCTTCTCAATGTAAATTGGTCACTACAACATTACTGATCCGCAATCAGTCTTGTCCGAAGCCTCAAAACAGTAATCGGGTCAGGGCTGGCCCTTATTTATTGCTCCAATCTCTCCTAAAAATCAGTGGTTAATCTGGCTTATAACATTAACCGTACTCATATTACCGGATCTAAAAAAACTATCAAGGTGTTTTCTCTATCAAAACCGGTTGCTAATTAATTACGTTAAGAGAAAATTTATTGCTCCAACTTATACCGAACAAAAATGGCTAATTTGGCTTAAGTCGACTCCTGAATCGACTCTCCGGAACCTTGGTTTAGACCACATACACCAGTATGGGTTGAAACCTTATTCAGGTCTTTAACTTGATGTTCTTCTTACTTAGATGCTGTTTTCGTCTCTTTTCTTGTCGTCTACCGGAGATTGGAGGAAAATCCTAATGTTTATTTGTGGCTGGCAGTGCCAGAAGTCATTATCACTTAGCCTTGTATTGGTTTCTTCCCATCATGGCTCTGATCAACTGTTAGTGTCATATCGTTAGCCTCGATGAAAAGAGAGGTACTGAGTCCTCTACAAGCGCCATTCTTTCGATCTATGTATTTTTGGTTGAGTTCGATCAAAGTCTCGGTTTCACTTACGGTGCTTGCTTCAAATGCTTCTTTCTTGATCTTTTGACGTTTCTGGTCCATGACAGTTCTTCATAAAAGGGATTCTTTAAATGCGGTTATGGGCTCTAATACTCTAAAACATGTGAAGCGACTAAAATGCTACTATAAGAATCGGCAACTGTACACTAAGTTTGTTATCTTGAGGTTCAAATTAGTATTTTCTTGTACACAACATTGGAGAATATCGATGAAAGTTCATTGATCTCAGTTTTCATTGACTGAGTTCGTCCTAGGAGTGATCGACCATTCGCATGGCTTCGAGAATGGGACACCTGAAGGTAATCCGGCCGATAGTCATGTACGAGGGCTGCCTTTTATATTTCGGGATTAGAGTACAAAAACAAATATTAATAATCGAAAATCGCTTTATTGTTTTTCAAAATATTTATTTACGTACGGAAATAAAAAGAAGTCATTTGGTGACAAGTCAGGACTATACGGCGGATGACTCATCAAATCGATGTTTTCAGTGGTCAAAAATGCAGTTGTTTGAGCCGATGTGTGAGAGCTCGCATTGTCGTGGTGAAGAGTGATCCATCTTCGGCGGTTGGTTTTCCTCATTTCTTGGAAGATAACTGGCAAACAAATGGTTGTGTACCACACAGAATTGACTGTTCTGCGTTGTTCTTGTGGTACGGTTGCGACATGTCCAGTTTGCGAACAACTTTTGTTGGATTCCGCTCATCTTGAAACACCCATACAGTCATACGCGTAAATCCACGATTCATCACCTGTCACTATGTCATAAACGTGTTTTAAAACACCGCGATCGTATTTTTTGAGCTTTTCTTTCGACCAATCGACACGAGCTTTTTTTGAACGAATGACAAATTGTATGGGATCCAACGCGAACAAATTTTTTAACATTCAAATGTTTATGCAATATTGAATGTATGCTGGTCTCACTAATGTGTAAGGTTGACTCAATCTCACGATAGGTCACATGAAGATCTTGCAATATCAGTTCGCGCACAGCATCAATGGTTTCCGGAACAACAACTGTTTTTGGACGACCTTCACGAAATTCGTCTTGGAGTGAACTACGACCTCGATTGAATTCACCATACCATCGATAAACAGTGGTCCTTGATGGAGTTTCATCGCTAAAAATTAAATTAAGTTCATCCATGCACTCTTGCTGACTTAATCCACGTCGAAAGTTGTAAAAAATAATCGCACGAAAATGTTCACGATTTAATTCCATTTTTTGGCCGAGATGAATCCTTTAAGTTACTATAAACAACACATAGCGCTCGTATGTCAAAACGTTTTGAGTACGTATGACCTCAAAAATGTCAAACTTTACGATAGAGCTGTCAGTTGTCAGATTGCAACACTAGGGTTATCCAATCCCGAAATATAAAAGGCAGCCCTCGTAGTCGTTTTCATGAGTGATCACAATTCTGCCAATCCTAACACAATCAGTGCTTAATCACTTTTTCGTGATGATATACCTTTCAGAGTACTTCAAGTTTTTAAATTTTACCATAAAACTGTTAACACAAACTGTAGCCATTTATTCACTTTTTTAACTTTGTCGTCCAAGCCTGCATAGGTACCTACGCAGTATGAAATGTTTCTAAAATATTTTTGAAATATTTTTTGTCTGATTTGAAACATTTCAAAATATATCTGCAATATTGCTATGTCCGCGACATAAAATAATTCAAGAAATATTCCTGTAATATTTTTTGAAATATTTCTGTAATATTTAAGGAAATATTTTAAAAGATCTTTTGTGCAGATACAAAAATAGTTGAAATATAAAAAATTATTTAAATATCTCACTAAAATATATTTAATATTTGATTGAAATATTATAACATATTTCATGAATGATATCTGTAATATTTCATGACCTAATTTCAAAAGATTCTTTTGTCGTGCGCATACGAATATTTCAGAAATATTAGAGTGAAATTTTGTAAAATAGTTCTAAATATTTCATGTCTGAAATATGTTCTAAAATTTTTTCCAAAATATTTCTATATTCAAGACTAAAATTCTCGTGAAATGTGTCATGATATATTTGTGTAATATTTCATGAAATATTTCAATACATGTTTTGTCGCGGACATAGGAATATTGCAGAAATATTTCAGTGAAATATTTCTTCAAAAATTTCGTGTTGTGTAGGTAGGTAGGTAGGTAATCAATAATAGTTTCTTTATTTTCATAAACAAAAAACTTGTACAAAAACTAATATTTGATCATTTACAGATACCAGAAAATAGCGAAAGTTGCTGGATTGGTTTCTACATACCCACAAATTTGAAAGCGAATCCTCCAAACTTTGACCCTAACGTATTTCAGCAAGTACAGAGAAGAAACTTCGAAATAAGTAGCGCCTTGAATACTTTATATCCTTCTGGCAAGTTGCAAGGGAAAAAGAAAACATTATGGGAATACATTAACGCCACCAAACCTAAATGAATTCAAAATGGGAATCATTATAGTTTTCTGTGACTGACATGTTAGAACTATTTTAATTACAAATAAACGTATAGAAGTAGTTTTATTGGATTTCTTAAAAACAAATTCAATGTTTTCATTTACTCACAATAAAAATAAGTTAATATAATGAGTGGGTCATTTTAATCTATGCACCTGAATAAAAAAGAGATAAAACTTGTTCAATTCGAAGGGGGCCACCCGGTGGTGGAAGTAATTTTGAGCTTGAACTTCATTTTCAAGGTCATTTGAAGGTCAGAGTATTTTTTTAAATGGTAAACTGTGTTTTTAACATCGGATTAGGGAGAGCGGGAAATTTTATGTCCGAAGTGACACAAATACAATTTTTTGTGACCTCCATGAGGTCATTTCAGAGTCAAAAGCTGTAAAAACTAGAAACAGCTATTTTTCACATTTTTTCGACAATTACAAAGGCACCTAAGTGGTAAATATGGCATCCAGTACACAGAAGTCCTTGAAAAGAGTGACCTTGAGAATGTTTTTAACCGACTTCCAAAAAGGAGAAGGTTATCAATTCGTCGCGTATTTTTTCGCTTTTTTTTGTATGTATGTTACCTGATTTCTTCTCCTGTGGTGCACTGTTTTGAATGAATACGGTCTTGTTTAATAGAGTATATATCCAGATTGGTGAAACTTCAAATTTTGGAAAAGAATTCTATTGGTAAATTGATAAAATTTGTGAATGAACACATGCGTGCATGGAAATCAACCAATATCCCTAATATTTTAGTCGATTTTTCGATAACTCCTTATGGATGTGTATAGTTTTTTAACGTTTAATCTATTAAGGAAGATACTTTGCAGAAAATCGCCGAAAATTCCAAACTTCTTATCAAAAATTTCATCGAAATGACACGGACATTTCCTCATAAATATTTTAATTCCAACGTAATAGTGCGATAATTTTAGGCACTGGAAGTTTTAATTGCGAATTTGAAACTTTTCTATTTACATCTCAAGCATATAGGTAGTAAAGCATAGTAATTTCGGCTCCTTAAATCAATGAGTACCAAGCTCGTTTTGTTTGTATACCAGGCAAATACCTATTTAAATGCAAATTTTTCCATTTGCGAAGACGGTGCTTTTGGTTGTCACATTCTCCCGGTGACAACACATGTCAAACTTTAAACTGCTATTTGGTACGTTTATAGACAGGGTGTTTAGTTATAGCAAACAAAATCACAAAGTAAAGTGATAGAAGGAGTTGCATTTATATGAAGAATGAAATATAGGACGGACTAGAATGATAGTGGTCCGTAGGCAGCCATATATACAGGATGATTGGAATATAGGGTGGACTGGACGTTTGGTGGTATAAAATATTGGAAAAATGTGAAATTAAAATTATATAGGGTGATTAAAAAACTGTTATATGATGTGGACATAAGCAAATCATATACAGGATGGTTGAAACATATGCTGCAGTTGAATTATATTTATACAGTGTGATTAAAAAATATTTCTTTTATAGCCCATTTCTGAGTTGTTTAATTGCTAATTGACGGCCTTTAGTGTTATTAATAAAAAAAATTGGATCAAACGCCCAAAATTTTCCGTTAATAACAGTTATTGCACCATCTGCTCCATAATAGCTGAACTAGCGCCATTGAACTTTCCACCGCTAGAGGACAAAATTATTTCTTATATCTTCTAATAATCCAAATCAAGGCTTTTTACAAATTCTTGATTTTTAATGACGTTTTGAACTCTCGTAGTGTATTTGTATTTTAAAATTATTCAATAAAACTATAATGGCATGAAAATTTGTATATTCTTTTTTATTCTGTAACAGAACATTATTTAGCGTCGTATATTTACATTAACTGAAACCGTACGACAACAAAACTGAAATTTTACTTAATAATAGTAGGGAACTATTTTGTATAAGTACACAAAAAAGTATGTAATAGAAGAAAAATGTTGGAAATATGTAAATTCATATCGATATATTATCTTCAAATTTTTAGCAATGATTTTGGTCGGATTTCGACCACTAGTGCTCATAAATTGGCATCTGGATGGCAGACATACATTGATAAATTATTCACGGATGAACAATGCCAGACTGCTTGCATTTTTCGAAAGCGTGAATATCAATAGTGAACATGCAAAAAATATATTAGTTTATTTTTTGTGGGGTAATAGAATAAATAAAAGCTTACCAATGAATATACCATAAATAAGCTGTCAGATGTCACATACCGTACTTTATCTGTTTTTCGTCATTCTAAAAATTTGTAGCATATCAGATCAAAAGTCGGGATATTAATCAAAAAGTTCTTTTTAGTGTAACTTATCTACATTGTCAAAAATTTATCCGTGTATGTTTTAAATTAAAATGCAAAATTTTATAATATATGTAACATTTATTAATGAATTTCATAAAGGGGCCTACATAATTTATAAATAATTAAATACTTCATAGTTCATGGTCTGTATTAAAATATTCGGTATTTAACCTCTTTCACAAATTATATCTACTACACTAGGTTCCATAAGAACTGGTTCCAAACACCTATGAACAGCAGAACCCAAAATTTCATCTAAAAGGAAGTGAACCAAGCTGCAAAAATATTAAATATTTAAAACAGTAAAAGTATATTACTACAACTCCTTACTTTTCGTCAGAAACAAATCTCCAAAGGTATAACTGTAAATAATGTGTGTCTACTTGAATTTGTTGTAAACCATATTTGCTAAAGGTTTTCAATCTCACGCATTCCATAAAAGTCTAAAATTAAAAGACCATAGAATTTATTTCAAGTACCTAAATATTAATTAAAAACGTTTGTGTACCTTTAAGCTGATTTTAATGATACCCGTTAGGATAGACACCTTATTGAACTCTACTGCAGAGAAAATTTCTATTCTCTCACTAAACAATTTATGCATATTCGAAACTAAAGTAGAATCCAGATGGCTGGGAGTATAACTGGACCAGTTTGATCTGTATTGGTGCCTTGAAACTGAAATACTGGAAAATAATTTAATAGTGAAAATGTATTAAATATAAGTTTACCTGTGTGTTTTCCTACTAGAATCGCTGCTGTGTTCGGTGGCATTGCCTTGGTCATCATACAGAAGAGCAACTGTAGCATCTATGGATGTAATATCTTCTACTACCCTTTTCATCACAGCTCTGACTGTTCTTGGTTCTATGGTGTGTAACCAATCTCGTGTTTCTACACTCTTTCTCAACATCTAAAACACGTGGAAAGTTATCTGTATGAAACCTTAAGACAACGCTCATTTGACAGCAAAGCTAAGTATCCGTTCCCTACTTGCACTGCTAATGATGGTATCATTGGAAACATCCTAAATTTGTCAAACTACAGTATAATCTTATTTATAATACCTAGAGATTCATTAAAATCTGTTTTTGTTAAAGTATACTAATTGTCTGATAACCTGAAAAACCTGAAGGGCCAATGAAACCATTGTTACATGTTTGAATAAAGTGTAAGTGTATTACTAATTCATTTTGAAATTCAATATTCACCAAATAACAGTCAAGGCGATTTAAAATTCCTAATGAATCATTCTAAGGTTATATCTTGTATTCCTATAACAAATAATTACATACCTGAGAACAGTTTAAACCTTGTATCCTTACATAATGGTTAAGTAACTCTTGACCAGACTCTTGCATATTATTATTTATTTCATTTTCGTTTGTTAACGCTGCGTTTTGTTTCGGATCTATGTGAAATAGTTCATCAGTTTGAGAAAGCTAGAAATGTTAAAACAACTTAAAGTCACTTCTGAATAACCAAAGATAAAAAATGGTTTTGGTTAATCATTTGGAATTCTCTCCAAACAAAATTATAGAAAAAATTAAGAATTGTTCAAGAATGACTCCACAGATAAGCATTTTTTAAACTCATTCCTATTATTGATAGGAAAATCAGTAGACATAAATAAGTCATCCAAGCAATTTCTCCAAATTGTTATTCTTATTGAGTTATAGTCTACAAAACAAAACGAGTGTGAATAACCAAATTCAACATCAAAATTTACAAAGAAAATAACCTAACCTAACCTAGACTATAAAATAAAACCATTACAGTGGTGTCAGGTGTTCGGTGCATTTGTGGAACTTTAGAAGTGAAAAGAATAAATAGACTAACAATGTTTAAAGAGGTGAGTTTGGACCAATTGAAAGTGTGGTGGATTCAAAAAAAGACACTGGAGGAAAGGTATTTAGAAATTAGTGGAAAAAAAGTGAATTGATACAATAGCTACGAGATGCCCTAATAAATGAAGGTAAAAATCCTGATGTTTATTTGTTTGAAGTTTCTGGTAAAGGGGACATGAGTATGCTATTTAAAAAATGCAAGAAAGTTTAAAAGAAGCCTGACTAGAAAATTCGAAAACCCTGGAACATTACAAGAAAATTCTGAAACTCTAGAAGACTAATTACTAGAACACTGTAAAACCATGAAAGAATCCTTAGAACGTCAGATACTGGAAAATTCTAAAACTGGAAGACAAATTACTGGAAATTGTAAATCTTTAGACGAAAATTTGGAACAGCATGGTACTGAAAAAAAACCAGAAATGCTGGGAGAGAGAATAGCCCAAAATAAAGCTTGGATGGAAGAGCTAAAGCAGACAATGGTTGAAGAGCTGAAACAGATGACAGTCAAAAAGAAAGGCGGATAACAGAGCTAAAACAGATAATGGTAAGATAGGGGTGAGATCAGCAAAATGAAATAGCATATAGTCACAATACAAAGGGAAGAAACTCCACCAAACAGTGAAAGCAGAAACACTCCGGAAGTAGTGGATTCGAAAATTGGCCTCGAGGAAACAAGATACAAAATTATATCTCCACAATTTGATGGAAAATCGCGATGGACTAATTATCGGCGCCAATTACAGTCAGCAGAAAAGGTAAACGTATGGTCTGCAGAGGAGAAGTCTAGCATTAAGCCTCGCCTTAAGAGGGGATGCTAAAGATATTTGTAAACGTTGAATATCTCGGGCAAGAAGACTATGAACAAGCGATCAAACATTGTAGAACTGAGGATATGAACAGATCCACATGGAGCAAGTTTACCACTTCCAACTGAAAAAAATCGCCACCAGATATCTAATGACTCCCTATAATAGTTTGAAGCTGACATTACCCGTCTGGTTCATATTTGCTCATCCAGCCACACTGAAAAATGTTGTAGAAAAGTTAGCAGTGTAAGCGTTTTTGGATGAACTTCGAGAACACGAAGCTAGACAAGCATTGATACCAGCTCGAAAAGGTCATGGCAGAGTCCAAATCAGAAGATGGCGGAAATGATAAAGCCTCTGTAATGAAAATAGTAGAGGAAATCCTTACAAAAAAAAACAGTTAATCATCATGCCCTGAGAATTGTAAACAGTGTCAGCGAGCTGAAAAAAATGGGGCTGTTCTATGTAGAACTACCGCTGTTGACGACCGCTGGCAATCTAAGAAGATCAAAAAAAAAATAGAAATTAAATCCAGAGTTAAAAGAGGTTATCCGGTGGAAGGAAGAAGACCGCAAACCTATGTGGCAGGAGACTTCCCGATACTCGCCAACCACAAAGCAATACTGAGCTCAATGGAACTCCCTAATCTTGGAGACCGGACTTCTGAAGCACATACTGAACTTGAGCAAACTGAAAACAACAATTCTGATGATTAATTTTCACAAAATGTTTTTAATTTTGGGGCCTTATAAAGGGGTTAAAAAAACTTATTTTTATAAATTCAATTTGGTGGAACAGTAATTGTACAACAAAAAAACTTATCTTTATAGTTCAATATTACAAAATTTTACAATATCAGACAGAACATATTAACAATATCATACACCGATTTGGAGTATAATTTATGAGATATCAGTTCTTCAAAGAGAGCAATCTGCGAATGTGGGTATTGAAACAATAAATTGTAATTCATACAACTGAAATCTTTATACTTACTAGAAAATGAACACTTCCATTGCGAAAATCGAGGCATAATTTTGATAAAAGCAACAATAAAGTTGGAGGTATTTTTGAGTCTGAAATTGCGTTAGCGCAAAAACTTCGACAAGTTGCCGTGAAATGGTGCATGAAGCAAACTATTAAACCCTCTCGAACGTTGTCAATACAAAAACTATCCCTGAACTGGTGCTTCTGAGAAAAACTAACATCAGGATGGATAAACACCTAGAACAAAAAACATACACTATCCAATAACCAACACCTAGTTAGGGAGCACAAACCACTACATCCTGCAGGACACCTTTAAGCTTTTCTACAACAGTTAGTAACAGTGAGCTCAAAAGCTCATTTAAACTTTTTGAAGATTCATCCTGACTAATAAGTTTTGGTGTGGTCAAAGTTTGCCTGATTTTTGTTAATAAATCTGCAAACTGAATTTTGAGAATTTGCAAATGTGCCTTGCACTGCTTACGTCCCGCATTGATTACAATCTCTGTTGCAGTACTGGAATTTAAGTTAACTCAATTATTCTTTCAGGTGCTAGAGATGCAAATATAAAACATACTTTGTGAAATTTATCCCCTTACAAAGAGAATTTGACTCTATCCTTCTATAAAATCGGTCCAATGCTTGAACCAAAACACTAGTATCGCCAACATCTTGCTCAGAGTCCACTTTGCACTGCACAAGTTCAAAATATTTCTGCATATTCTGTTTCACAAAAGAATCCAATTCCACCGCCGCAAAATTTTCAAATATTTCACTGAAATCAAATTCCAAAAGTTGTAAGTAAATCTCACTTACTTCAGGTTATGTAATAACAATAGTCATAGATAATAGAGTTCCATAGATATTTTTCATTAACTTAAGTCCGAATGTAAGGTTTTTTCACCTGTTAATTCCAAAATAGCAGATATTTAAATCTACTATAGATTGTTTCCATTTGAAGGTACAACTTTGTATTACTTATCATCCAAGCATAGCACTTTTATAGTTGCTTTTACCTAGTCTGCCAAATTTTAAATACACTCTCTGTAGCAAATGATAGTAAACAATTACTTTTTTTTCAGAGGAGGTGAAATTTGCTAACCGAACTAACAGCCGCACGTACTGCCGTGTGGGGTTCGACTCACTAAACACCTCCATCGCCCTCTAGGTACCTGTAACTCATAGTAGGTACCCTGGCGTAGTGACTATTCACCCATTACTTCTCCCACAGCCAAGTACACCCGTTCCTCCCGTTCTTTAATTGTTATGATGTTTATCATATAGTCACTAAATTTCTTCCACCCTTTGCCGTCGGCGGTTATAATCTCCACTATATTTTGGGGCATGATTACTCCCCTCCCTAGCTGTGTTATCACCACTCCTCTTCCGGTGCCCCCCCTTTCACACTCCATTACCGTATGTTGCGGGGTGTCGACCTCTCCGCAATATATACACAAATCACCCTCCACCCTTCCCATTCTCATCAAATAGGATCTAAACGCCCCATGTCCAGTAAAGAACTGGGTCAACCCGTAATTCACTTCACTAAAACTACACCTCACCCATTCCTTTATCCTTCCTATCAGTAGTTTTATCCACAATTGCATTCCATCTACTCTGTCATAACTATATGGTCCGTTCTCTCTCTCTCTCTCTCATCCTTCCCTCTCCATCTAGAACCTGAATTCTCGCTCTCTCTCTCTCTCTCTTCAACTAAAAGCTCAATGGGTACCTCTATATTCTATATGCACATGCCGCTCTTAGGAGGATCAGTCTAACCGTTTTCTCCATGAGTCTTCAATATGTCTTCACCCTGATCGCTCTGTGCCATATAGGGGCCCCATACAACAAGATTGACTTCACCACCACATACCATAGCCTCCTTTTGGCCGTTCGAGGCCCATTCACGTTTGGGAGTAGCCAGAGCTGCACCCATTTTTGCGGCTTTCGTCGTGACAAACCTGACACGATGGTTAAAAATCAGTTTGTCATGTAAAATAACTTCCAGATACTTGACTATTTACCTGGCATAACCACCCTCTGTCCACAATTGAACTTTATCTCCCCTCTTGCCCTCGGACCTTTCAAAATTACCTCCACCGTCTTTTCCTCCTTTTATAATTTAATTAAATATAAAACTACTAATAAATGAATGTTGTGTAACTGATTATGGGTTTTTCATTTTATTTATACTTATTACTACATTAATATTTACCTGTTTTCAACATTGTCCAAATTAACCCTATTAATAAACATGTCATGGAATGAAGCAACTACCAAACACAAATCACTCAGAAAACCGGAACAACCCAAGTCAACAAATTCAATGACATCTCTTTGCTCACTTTGGTCCTTCAGCATGACCAGTTGCTCACTCAAACGTTTTTCTGCACAAGAAAGAAAATCAAGGCATAATTCCTTTGCTGGTTCATTCAATTGTAGCAATAAATCCACAGATTCAGCTAACTCTTTGGCAGTAGCTTTAGGGTTACAAAACTGCTTGCGCAATTCTGATTTCAGCTCTGTTAAAATTGATTCACAGTCACTTTTTATGCCTTGAAAAGATGGAGTGTCGCCATATTGTTGAAGTACTCTTTGTGCATGTAAATAATCCTGTGTAGCCTGTAAAAAAGGTTAAGTTATACAGAGCAAAGACTAAAATTTCAAGTTTTGTAGATAAAAAACTGTTTAAATTTCCTTTGAAAATTAAAACAACAATAGAGTATCTCAAGAAGGCATAGAGATAAATCAACATTGTATAAATTAGAGCAAAACTAGATTGTGTCATTAACAACTGAATTTTTTAAAAATGAGTTACAAATTGACAGTTGCAGAAAGTCAGGAGTTTACAAACTGCTTCATTATTCAACAACGATCCCTGTTAAGGAATGGAAACGTGCCGACTCATTAAACAGATAAGTATATTAAAATATACATTAATACATATTACACAGGAAAACCAGTTGACAAATCCATAGACCAGCATTCTCTCTGTTAATTCTGCAAGAAAGTCTTCTCTACAAAAAGACAATTGGTGTCGCACGCAATTTCCATGGAATTTGCCCTTGCTTTTTGTAGAGAGAAAACCCACATGAACAACCAAAATAGATATTTACTACCTCAATCATTGAGAAATTACATTTCAAAATATGTTTACATTTTTGACAATACCAAAAAGAAACAACATTAGTTGCCTATATGTTTGTGATCACATAATTAAAAAAATAATGGACCAATATATGAATGTTTTTTTTGCAAAATGAACTGTTATAATACTGTGTTACCAAAAGGAACACTGAAAATAGGTAACTTGACTACTAACATGATTTAAGATTTAATCTCATCTAAACATTGGATGTGTGTTTGCACCATTATCCACTATTCCAATGTTTTAGTGGAACATAATTTTTGGGACTATCCTGCATTAAAATTTGATGATATGATGATATAAATCTGCTGTTTTTATGGATACAAAAATGTAGTGATAGTCAATATTTTTTTACTAGATATAAGACATATATATCTAAAAAGATTTAAAATTTTAATCTCACATTTAGTTAAGAAGAAGTAAGAACTTTGTCACTTATATTTCTACACAACTGCAGGTCAAGATCATTATAAACAAATTTACAAACATAAAAACCATTTTGTGAGTCATATTTCAGTTTATTGTTTGCAATATAATGCAAAATGCCTGGCCTCCCACATGCTGATTATTTTTTGACAAACATAGTCTATGAGATAGAGTAGTGTTACTATGGATTTTGAAGATAAACATACCTTAAGGTATGTGTATCTTCAGCTGCCAGCCAATTAACAGGCAAGCCTGTAGCCAGCAGGGGGGGGGTCTGGGGGTTCAAACCCCCTCCGAATTTTTGGAACATTTGATTTCAAGCTTCAATTTTAACCAATTAATAATATTTTTCATAGAAAAATTTTTATATTTATATAATTTTATATATTCTTGAAATACATGAACAAAAATATACATTTTGCAGTCCTAATCAGCCCATCACCAATCAAAAAAAATATCCAACCCCCTGAAAAAATTTCCTGGTTACGGCCTTGATACTGGGTGCTAAAAGTATGTAAAATGTTACTGATCTTGCTTAAAATCAGCTGATTTTCATGTATATTTTACAGAATAATTAATAAACAGCAGTCAGTAAATTGCCTGATGACCCAAGTTAGCAGATGTGTGTGCATATGTGCAAAATTTATAACACTATCATAGACAATTTATTAGTCAGTAAATTAGTAGCATGAGGGCCTTGGGAATTTAGACAAATAGCTATATTATAGTACAGTTTGTTTGAAATACTGTATGTACTGTTTTGAAAATTTTTAGCTTTGAAATTTAAAGAAATACTGAAAGTTTTAATATACCTAATATACATACCTGAATATAATTTTTTTCTTCCATTCTAGCCTTCAATGTACTTGGTAGTTTAAATAAGAATTGTAACTTTTGTAATAATGTATGAATTCCAGAGAGCTTACTAATTTCCTCTCTTGTGTCTTGCAATGTTGAGTTAATCTGCTCTGAAGAAGATGTTATTGAAGACATATTTGAAGTTAGAAGATCCATTTCAGTCTCCATTTTTTTGAAGTCATTTTTCATCTAAAAGATGAAGATTTTTTGTAACAAAAAACTTGTTGCACAATATTTACTTGCCTTTTTAATTGTGTCTGTAGCAGAAATAAATTTATTATAATTTTCATATACCAATGTCTGCATATCAGAGTGCAAGGTCTGAGTATCTTTTATAACTTCAGTTTCATGGTCCATAATTTGTTTTAAAGAACAGTCCTTCAAAAACATAAATAAATAATACAATTTGATCTTGGTTATAGTCTTACTTTAAAAAGTTTATCCAGATATAGGTTGGGATTGAATGAAGGGCCATTAATATCAAGCGGGTTTGTATTTTTTTCTGCCATTTTGAGGTTCTTATATATAAAGTTCCTTTTCCGTAATTATTAACACTACCTAAATTTTCTATTTTATCATATATTTAGTTTTGATTACGAATAGAAATAACCTAACCTATAAATATATACTGACACAGAACACTAAGTCATGAACTTAACTTCGAGAATATTGACCTGAGATCATTTACACGTACATGCTCTAAGATATTGACAAAGGCTTAAAATTTTAATATTTAATATTTTGTAAATAATTATAAAAATGCATGTTTGCTTTGTATTATTTTAAAATAATAATAATTTATTTTCGTTAAAATTTAATTTAAATATTTCAAACAAAACGCAACTTTGAAAGAATCAAGGAACATTAAATTGAATAATGTCAAATGTCAAATAGTTTCATATGTCAATATTGTCAATTATATCAAAACGCTAGCCCAAATTTTGCTTTATATTTTCCTAACCTTGTAAGAGTAAAAAAGCGGAATTTTTAGGTCTAAAGTTAGCGGTTAATGTGCTAAAGACATCAAGATGTACGAACAGGATGATGGTAAGAATAAAGAAGATTAACGTAAAACAATTTTAATATAATTTTTCTCCAGATCAATTTGATGACGATGATACCGAGGAAATTAGTGCAGAACTCTGGCAAGAAGCCTGCTGGATTGTTATTAACGCCTATTTCGACGAAAAAGGTCTCGTAAGACAACAGCTCGACAGTTTTGATGAATTCATTCAGATGTCTGTTCAAAGAATAGTTGAAGATTCACCACAAATTGACCTACAAGCTGAAGCTCAACATACGTCTGGCGAAATTGAGACACCACCTAGATATTTGTTGAAATTTGAACAAATTTATCTCTCAAAGCCAACACATTGGGAAAAAGATGGAGCACCATCTCCTATGATGCCCAATGAAGCAAGATTGAGGAATCTTACATATTCAGCTCCTTTATATGTTGACATTACTAAAACAATAGTAAAAGAAGGTGAAGATCCTATTGAGACACAACATCAAAAGACCTTCATTGGCAAAATTCCTATTATGTTGAGATCTACATATTGTTTACTAAGTGGATTGACTGATCGTGATTTGACAGAATTGAATGAGTGCCCCTTAGACCCAGGGGGTTATTTCATTATTAATGGATCGGAAAAGGTATTAATAGCACAGGAAAAAATGGCAACCAACACTGTATATGTTTTCTCCATGAAGGATGGAAAATATGCCTACAAATCTGAAATTAGATCATGTTTAGAACACAGTTCAAGACCAACTTCTACCTTGTGGGTTAATATGATGGCCAGAGGTGGACAGGCAATCAAAAAAGCAGCAATTGGTCAAAGAATAGTAGCGATATTGCCCTACATTAAACAAGAAATTCCAATAATGGTGGTTTTTAGAGCATTGGGTTTTGTAGCTGATAGAGATATTTTGGAACACATTATTTATGATTTTGATGATCCTGAGCTTATGGAAATGGTCAAACCATCTCTCGATGAAGCTTTTGTAATACAGGAACAAAATATTGCTTTGAACTTCATAGGTGCCAGAGGAGCAAGACCTGGAGTTACCAAAGACAAACGTGTTAAGTATGCCAGAGAAATCTTGCAGAAAGAAATGTTACCACATGTTGGTGTGTCAGATTTCTGTGAAACGAAGAAAGCTTATTTCTTAGGGTATGTTGGATCCTATTTATTTATTTTTAAATGTAAATATAGGTTCTTTTATGGTGATTACATATATCAATATTTCTAATACCTCAACAATTATTGGTATGGATTTTGTATTATATTGCCTATTAACCCTTAACCACAGATCATCTTTTAATGACAAGCAAGCACAGACGACCAGAAATTTTTACTGGCTTGTCAAAATCGCTATTAAAATTTGAAAAAGCTTTTTATACTAAAAAGGTCTAAAACATATGAGAAGGTGGTTATTAAGCAAAACAGAGTGATAGTTTATATAAAATATATTATATCTTATGGAAATACATAAAACCATAATTTAACCCATATTTTACTATAACACCTAAGAATCTAAACATGGAAAAGTAAAACAAAACATAAATGAAGTTGAAAAGTTAATATACAAAAATTTCAGCAGGGGTGAATATTGTGCAGTTTTCAGTCTTTGCATATCCATGTATTCTTACAAATTGGCAATATTTTTGACAATTTAATATGCTTTTTGCCAAAAAACAATAGTTATTATTGGAATCTGTTTCTGGTAAACTATTTTGTTTTTCATCATCTTGGCTAAGTTCTGATTCATTGCCATGATCTGATGGAATAAACTGATTCCTTGTCACTTCCAGAATCCACAATTACATCCAATCTAACTCAGTTTCTATGATATTAGCATCACTATATCTTACTTTTTTGGACGGTCCAGGCATATCTTGATTAATCATTTCAAATTGATGAAATTTTACTAAAAATCTGTTAATGTAATTAAAAACATATTAGCATACATACAGATCTCTATTAAAAGTTACTGGTTAGAAATTTCAAATGTCCACTACTAATTTTCGGATTATCAAATTTCACTCACACTTTGATAGTCTGCTTTATACTCAGTGCCTTGATGATACATAGACACATAGCTCAGTATGAGGTGAAGAAATTTTACCAGACATCTTTGGTTAAGGGTTAAGCTAACTCTGGCCTATTTAAAAAAATCGTCATATCATGGCACTCAGAGACTCAATATTTGAATTGGGTTTCAGAAGAATTTCAGTGAATGACTTAGTAGCCCTATTTATTATAAGTTCATCCTTTGGTAAGGGGAATCTAAAGCATTTTTCTTGGCTAATATTAAAACAGAAGATGCACCTGCTGATATGATGTGCCTCAGAAACTCTTTATCTTAGACTGCTGACTTGGGCTCTCATTATGTTTGTTGATTCATATTGATTAATAGAGAGACAGTCAGTTTTTTACTACTACTTATAAATTACAGCAATTTCTAATTGAGTTTTCCATTCTTTTTAGGTATTCTATAGAATATTCTAAAAAATATGTCTAAAAATTAATAAGTTAGATGTAATTTCAGCATATTATTTGAAGAGTATTTAAAAAAAACCTGGAATACATTTTAAATAGTGTTTTATTGCATACATTTACTTCGAGAAATTATTGCTTCTACCCCATTCCAGTTAAAAATGTAAATTAAAATGAATAGGATGAAGTTGTTGGTTTTGGTTATTTATAATTTTGTTGAGTTTAAATTCAACTTAGTATATGATGGAATTCCATTTGAAATTAATTTTTTTTTTGCCTAAAAAATAACTGAAAATGACCCTTTAACAAAGATTCAGGTATCAAAAATTGATTAAATCACCATATTTCAGTGTTTTGTGACAATTTTCACTATAATGAATCAAGATGATTAATGAAGCCTAACCCTAACAGAGTCAAACAATTAGATTCAACCTAAGTTAACCCATATTTATCAAAAATTAACTAACTCTACATACAGAAATGAAAATGAATGTGACCCACAACATTATATTATCCTAGGGTAAACCACTCCAAATATATTATCTTAGGTTGAACTGAAAATTTTTTCACAGTGTTTACTAAAGTGATTTTGATCAAGTCTTGTGTTTTTTGAACAGTATCAAAATTATAACTATATACCATATAGACGAATAATTTTATGGATAGATCTAGTTTTATATATTTTTCCTCTTTGTGAAATGACAGGCTATATATTGCAGTAAACTGCATGGGTTCAAATTGAATTTTAAAAATTTATATTCAGTTTTACTTTCTAGAACTTTATTTACACTCGCAATATTTACAACAGCTGATTCCAAAAACCATTTACATCAAAATCATAACATGATTATATAAGCTAAACTAAAAATTAAATGTCCTACCATCATTTTTATAATCCATATCAATTTTTCATATAGTTTTCAATGGACATTCCACTGTTGCGTTTGATGCTAATACTTTTTTCTGTTGCACAGAAGGTTTGGGTCGTGTTTTTATTATCCCAGACGGTCAACGATTTATTTTATGACTAATTTAGCTTTAAGTATATATAATATAAATTTTATAACAATAATTATCAATATTTCTTCAATAGCTTTTGGAAAATATTATCCCATATTAGATATTTAAACATGAACTGAATAACAACATAAAGCAGTTTCAAGAAAATGACACTTCCAAATCAGACGTGATGTTAGTGTACTGGCGTCAACCTATGATAGAGATTCATATTCTCAAATAACTTTGTTGTTCTTAATTAAATGTAATATGTGAATGTGTCATCACTGGTAAACATATAAGGCCATGGATTCCTCTCTGGACTATTTGAAACTAAAAATTTCTTTATACACAATTTCCTGCTAGTTCAACTATTCAAGTTTGCCCTTAAAACTCGCAAGAAATACGTTTTTATGGCTCGTTTACCTTACGCTCCTGCCGCCGCTAGTCGCACTGCTGCAATTTTACCACGGCAGGATCAAATTGAACTAGATATATATGTTGGAGATAACGAAATAGTTGGTTTCTCGAGGGGCGAGGGTCTAAAGACTATATAGTTTATATTATCCGAAACAGAATATTTATGCTTTCGTACTTTTGTTTACGATTATTATATTCTATTACAAATTTGCCAGCTAGGGACCGGGCGTGATTCATAAATAAATAATCACCCGGCGAGCTGTTGATTACATGATAGTCGGTGAGTCAGGTGTTTTTGATGAGAATCATATCGAGAATAACGAAGTCAGTCCTGTTCGAACCTTGAGCGAGGTAAGATCGTAGAGGGCTATCGCGTAATCGGGATTTCGCCGCGGTTCCGAGTAGAATACCTTGCGTACCAATTTAAATTAATAATATCATATCGCAACGCCGATCGAGCTTATGTTGGATGGCACCCAGGATTGAATTGATCATCAACATTATCTGTTGTTCGTATAGTTTAAAACTCCAGTGGTAGATCATTATGGTGCCTTCGGTCAATTGAGTGTGATTATTATTTGTTGAATAAATGTTTAGCCCGCATTTATTCCCTTTTGGATTAAACCCGACATTCCCTCGTGGATCAAAACCCCGACATATATATATATACTTTCTCCCTTAGCCACTTCGCATTTGACTTTGGAGAAGATGTTTCATTATGGTCGCTCACACTGCCAGTCTAGACTTACGCAAATAACCGCTCATTTTTGGAGTACCAAGCAATGCGAGTGGCGCAGCAATAGCGTAACAAATGGAGAGTTTTCATACTCGCGCTGCCCACTTCTATGACCACTACCCTACTCATTACTGCATGATGTTAACGATGCATTACATACACAATCGTGAATCAGTCCATTTGTCAAAACCATATCAAAATCCCCTACAGTAGTTTTTGAAAGTCTGTTACAGATGACAGACAGTCAAACGCGACGAGAGACTTTAATTTGTGTATAAATATATATTAAAGTTATGATAATTGGCATGACCTGAAA
>JAVLUE010000386.1:0-20001 GCA_034190945.1 Octodonta nipae | reverse complement strand
TGGGTTGGACAATATTTTCGGGGAGGGGGGTTGATAATTTTTTTGATTGGTGGTGGACTGATTAGTACTGCAAAATCTGTATTTGTATTCATATATATCCAGGATATATAAAAATGTATAAATATAAAATTTATTCTCATGAAAAAGATGATTATTTGGTTAAAATTGGATCTTGAAAGTCAATATTCCAAAACAAAATTTCGGGGGGGGGGGTTTGAATCACTGATAGGTTGAAAAAAAATCATTAGGAGTAAATGAAAATGACTAGTGGTTTATTTAACAACCATTTTTACATTCATACTACTGTACATATGGAAATCTAAATCTTTACTATTGTAGTGCTCTAGCTTGCAATGACTTGTGATATATCTAGAATTTCAGAAGTTACAAAAAATTTCAGTCAAGTTGTAGAAAAAAAATAATTGCATAACTCAATGCAGAGACCATGTTTAATATACAAGGTGTCAATTAAGTCCCGGGACGGCTGAGTATTTGCTAAAGTACTTCATTTCTGGAAAGGGTCAAGGTTAGGTTAGGTTAGTAACTAGTGACCTTGGATTTAATCTTGAACCTCATTTTTGAGGTTATTTTGAGGTCAACCTCATTTTTTTAAATGAGAACCCCTGTTTTTTATTTTTTTATTGTGGAATCGGAAAGGGAGCTGACAATTTTACGCCCGGACATGTTTTGGTTGAGGTAACCACTAGAGGTCATTTGTACATTATATATTTGTAGTTGTTATAACCAAACGTTATCGATTTTGTTTTTAATTCCAGAATTTAACAAAGGAGATGGCAGATTATTGCGTAGCGAGGATGAAACCATATGTAGAACCCAAGACAGAGCGTCCAATTGCAGGAGCTTTAGATTATATTGAATTCACTCGTACACTGTTTCAAAATTAGATTTAATATATTTAAATGTTCTGAAATAAATGTTTATTGCATGAAATAAAATTTATTATTCTCTAAAAATACATATTTATTATATTTTAAAAATTTATATCTTTACCAGTTGCTGCTAGTTGCTGATTAGTTTCTCCTTTAGTTGCTTGCCTTCACACTAATGGTTGTGTACCTTTTTTTACTGTATTCACTCAGCTTAATTTCGACAAAAAAATTGAAATAAAATTATGAAATGTTTAAAAAGTTTCAATTAATAAACACATCTTAGCAATGAATGGTTATTTATTTTAATTAAATCGGCTGTTCACATTATTTCCTAATTGTATGGGCTCGTTATTGAAGAGTAACCTGAATATTAATTAGTTTAGATAAAAACTAATTCCCTTGAGAATAAAGAGTGTTTTTTTTTCTCCATGGCATTTATATTGGCAAACTGTAGTCATAATTCAAAAAACTTATTTGAATACTAAATTTTTAATGTGAATCTAGAGTGTAGTTTAAATTTTGAAACAAAATGCGAATAATTTGAGTCATTTACCAAAACCCATGAATTGGTAGATGCAGCCAATGGAGTTAATATTGTACAAATATCGTGCCAAGGATAGAAAGAGAGGGGCAATCGTGAGAGCAAGGGGCTATTTCACTCGATTGATAGTTCCAGTTCCCAATAGAGTGAAATAGCCTCTTACCCTCATTATTGCCCTCTCTTTCTAGCCTTGGCACGATATTTGTGCATTGCAGGCTACTGCCAGAAGTACAACCTCTCTGATTTTAGTTGATACAAACTTGATATTTATAATCATTATCCTCCAAATATGTTCTTCGCCCTAATTTTGATTGGTACTCAACGTACCTTCATCATGTAATTATTACACTATGGCTGTCGCCTGTGAATTTTTTGTGTAATTTATTTATCACGGTTGTTTTTAAATTGGCTAAAGATGTTAATATAGAATAATATTTCTATAGATATTAGTTTTAAATAATTGTCAATTAATTGTTCAAGGCAACGCCACTGTTCAATATTTCTTAGAGCATATACTTCACTTGAGTGCTATACCTACTAACTAAATGAACTACAACAACATGTACTCCTTTTTAGGTTATAATGTTTATGTCAGAACAGCTGAAGGTAAGATAGATAAGAAAATTATTAGTCATCAAAATATTAAAATATGTAATCATTACGTCTAACTCTCAATTAAGATATTATATTATTAGCTTAATTACGAACCAATACCAACTGTGAAATTTATAGACTGAACTATGGAATCATAACAATTAGAATTATGTCTTTGGACGAATTAAATGTGCAGGAGAAAAAATTGAGATTTCGGCCGACGGCAAAAGTACTATTTAGCTCAGACAGTCACATAGAAGATTTAAGGAATGAGAAATCTAAAATGTCAAGTGAAAATAAAGGTACAAAGATTTATTTTTTTAGTGTATGTGTGCATGCAATTTTGTCTGTTGTAGAAAAAGTACCAAGCCTTTGGTCATTTCTTAATGTTGAATTAACCAGAGATTACCATCTGGAACATGCAGAAGAGCGTTATGTTGCCAGAAGAGAAAAAATTTATTCTTTCGCTAAAATTCCACAGGTTGTTGAAGGATTCATGGTATATGGAATTATGCATTGTGTGGAATCATTTTTATTTGTTTACACTTTTTTACCACTGCGAGTAATTCTTGCATTGTATGCTCTAGTCAGGCGATTGCTCTCAAAATGTTTTGGGTAAGAAACTGAACCTTACAATTAATATTTAAAACTTGTAATACATGCATCTTACAAGCTTGGTTACATTGAAATATTAAATTCTATGCTATGTTGTCTCTTAAAATTTTTATATTTTGGTTTAAATATTTTTGAGGAACCGATTTCATAAAAATGTTAGCATTTGTAGTTTTTAGGATTTTTTATGTGGTGACTATTTACAATAATGTCTTTTAAAATAAACATTATTTTACCTATGTACTTGATAATTATTATTTCAGCTATGCTAATAGATGCCACTTAATTACATTTTTTTAATTTTATTTAGATTTAAATATATTATTTGCTTTGTATTGTTTTTCTCCAGTGTCAGAGAGTAAAAGAAATAAGAAAATTATCATGCTTCTTGATGTAGAATAAAATCTTCTACTTGGCTATATAGAGGATTTTTCTATAAATTAGTAGTGTTTTTAATAAGCAAAATCATGTTCTGTATAATGTGTAAAAACATCATGGAAGCCATTACCTTATTGTCATTATCAGTCATAATGATAAAAATTTCTTTGTTCTCTATCACCAAAAATTTGTTAAAAAATCTTGGGACTAGGTATTATCAAAGACATATAAACCAATGCAAAGGAGAATAAATTAAAATAAGAACAGACTATTTTTAATCAGATCCTATACAATTTCTTAAATTTTATTTATTGTTATTTAATGTTTTATTTGTTAATATACATTTAAAATACATTAAATTGATGATTGTTTCAGTCTTCACTTGATGAAAATTCATTTTTATATTAGGTACTTAAAAATAACACTGGGTTAAATTTTCTTTTTTTTTTCTTTACTTTGACATATGTTTCCAATTTCTGATGATGCCAGACTTGGCAAAACATGTGTCAAATTTAAAGAAATATAAAAGTGAAAATTTAACCAAGTATTTGTTGTTTTTAAGTAATCTTAAAATATATTAAGTGCCAAATCTAGTCAAAATAAATTATCACTGTTAGAAAATGAATTTAATTAAATTTTATTATTTAAAACAAAGTATCTTGTTTTAGTAGACTTAATAAAATTGCATGTTTAGATGCAGACTTGGCTAATGGTTTAGTGTTACTTTAAATCTAGACTTAATGTGTTCTCAATTTCACTACCAGAACAATTACGTTTGAAATTTAACAATCATTTCATCTTTTTTTTAGTGCCAGGGTGACACACAGGAAACCCATTTTAACTCCTGCAGAAAATTGTGATTTGTTAAAAGTTATTATACTGATAGTATGTAGTGTGGTTTTAATGTATGTTGACACAAACATTTTGTATCATTTGATAAAAAGCCAATCTGTTATAAAACTGTATATATTTTTTAATATTTTGGAAGTAGGAGATAAATTGTTTTCTGCAATTGGACAAGATACTATTGATGCACTCTTTTGGACTGCTACTGAACCAAGAGGGAGGAAAAGGGAGCATTTGGGAACTTTGCCTCACTTGGCATTTGCTATTGTTTATGTTGGTATCCTTTTTTATTTAATATATTTTTGTTTACATGGACATTTGGAATTTTTTTCTTTTTAGCAAACATATTATAATTACTGCTTTCATGATCAAAATATTTTCTTAACTGCATACAGTCTTACATAGCATTTTGGTGCTAGTTCAAGCTACAACGCTGAATGTTGCCATTAATTCAAGAAACAAAGCCTTATTGACCATTATGATGTCTAATAATGTAAGATATTTTATATATTTGTAAATGTAAGCTAGTAAGTTCAAAAAAAAGTCTATTGTAGATGTAGATTTGACTTAATAAGAGCGTAAGCTCAATATTATGAGATATGGGGAAGAAGAAGATTCAGGAAGTTTATGTCTGTCATAGAGTTAAATATTCATGATTTATTGATTTTAGTTATGTTCCAGTCCCAAATGACTGATTTTAGTTGTTTTATATGCACTCTTGTTAAACCTAGTCTATTTTGATTGTGAATCTTGGTATTTAAATTTATATGTTCAATTTATTTGAAAGTTATCACCCAGTTAGTTGCTTTCTTGTATTGTCACTAAGTATTCAGTCATTTTAAATTGATATCTAGGCCATCTTTTTTATAAGCTGTGGATTGCATAATCTGTAGTAATCACTGCTGCATCTTGTTCATTATTACTTCTTACAGGTTTTATTTTATAATCCTGCTGTACAGTATGCACATTGAAAGTTTTACACTGATTCTTCTGGACAGGATTTAGGCTTCAGACCATTTGCCTTGGAGGTTTACTTCATTTAATACTCTTTTTAATTTTTCATTGCTTTTATACCATGTTTATTACATCTAATAGTTTTCCCAGTTCTGTTCTTTAATATGTGGAATATAAGCCTTTTCTGTGTTGTTCATACTTTTCTTGGTTATGACTGTGTTTCTTGCCTGTTCAATATATTGGTATATGGTCTTGAAAGTACACTCCTATCATAGGTTTTTGTGTTTATCACTTTTGAACATTATATTCTTTATAGTTTCTTAGATTTTCCACGTTTTTGGTACATAGATGGGTATTTTTCATACAGTGATTATTTCTGCAGTTTTTCCTGGGCCTTTTGGGATCCTGTTGTTTTGGTAAATGGTAGTGGTGGGTGTTGTTTTTTTTAAGTGTTGATTTCGTACCAACTGATAAACTAGTTTATAGTTACCGATAAACTACTTTATAGTTACCGATAAACTAGTTTATAGTTACCGATAAACTAGGTACCTATAAATTAGTTTACTCGTGAACAATATTTGTTCACAGTTATAACTCGACCGTCGACAAGATAAACACATGAAAGGCGTCGCATGATTCCGGCAAAGTGCATAAATTCACGTCGTCTCATTTCAACCTGTACTGAAATTTGATCCGTCAAATAGCACAAGTCATATATAAACTGTTTACTTTCTATTCTGTTTGACAGTTACCCATAAGTTTACGAATAAACGGGTTTATTCTATCTGTCAAAGATCATTGGTAAACGTTGTTCTGTTGACGGTCGAAAATAGTCCAAAATTAAACGTTTTATAAACTAGTTTATCATCAGCAACAAATGGTTTCGTTTCGTTGACTGTGAAAGCATCAACGAACCAGGCCGTGGACTCCGATCAATAGAAAACTTTTGTAGAAGAATCGAAAAGTGACGTCACTTTTTCGCACTGATAACTCGTATCATCTTTATACGACGGTTATGCCTTATGACGACAAAATGACGTCACTTTTCGATTCTACAATACTTTTCTATTCATCAGAGTCCCATGGCAGGACTAGTAAATGGCAAGAATAGTTTGGTTATTGTTATTACTAAATTTGAACTGATGCACATTTTGCTCCTCGTTTGACCCTAATGTTCCTTGTCTCTAATGGTACTGTTAATTTAATATAATGTAGTCTTAATGGATGTTTTATGTTCGTTATTTTAATATCAGCTATCTCGCATAGTTCAATCTCTGTCTGTTAACCGTTTATGATGTCGCGTCCGAAGAGCCGGGTCGTTCTCTCGTTTTTTTTTGTGATGTTTTTACTTTTACTGTGAAGAAACTGCCTAAAGAGTTATCTGCACAATAGGAGTTAGGTTAGGTTATCTGCACAATGGAGTTAGGGGCTATTACTACAATTGTTTATTAAACGTTTTCTATATGTAATATGTAGAAAAAGTTTATTAGTAATAATTGTTATTTTTATTTTTCTAGTTTGTGGAATTGAAGGGCAGCGTGTTCAAAAAATTCGACAAAACCAATCTATTTCAAGTCTCATGTAGCGACGTACGAGAACGATTCCATTTAACCACCTTGCTCTTTGTCGTTATCTTGCAAACAATGCGTGAATACGGTTGGAAATTCGAAAGGTTTTGGGTGATGGTTCCCGATTGCATAGCGATCCTTGGAGCAGAACTCATGGTCGACTGGATCAAACACGCCTTCATAACCAGATTCAACGAACTAAATTTGGATGTTTACAGAGATTATACCACGAGTTTAGCGTATGACGTTGCTCAAACAAGACAAAGACACGCGTTTTCTGATCATTCAGATTTAGTAGCAAGGCGGATGGGATTCATACCGCTACCACTTGGTGTTGTAATGACTAGAGTTCTGATATCTTCAATAAAAATCGAGAACTTACCATCAATTCTTATTTTTGTGCTCGTATACGTTTGCATAGCATTATTTAAAATTCTTAATAGCCTACTAATACTTGGGAGGGCACACAGTTTGATAATGCAGCATAAACAAGAGAAGGCAACATTGAATTCACCGGGCAGCAATCGATTCAACAGCCCCATTAATGTTTCTGCAAGAGGCAAGATTGATATAGCAACTAGTCCCTTACATCCCGTGGTAGATCAGCCGAGAATTAATGGAGTTACCCTACTCGGCAGGAACGATTCGGGTGACAGCATCGATACTATAACTGCGCCTCCTAGTGATTTAGGTGCCTCTGCTATATTTGCCAATAGCAGTGTCGATCTGAAGAACGCCACTTTAAATGAAGAACTACTTAAAGTTGAAGGTGACGAAATTAGAATTGAAACGGTAAACAGTGATGTGGCTAGGAGTTTCCCGAACATCAAAGGTGAGTTTCCTGAGGATGAGGATGTTGTCGAACCATCGGAAGAGACTTTAAAGAGATCGGAATCGGAACCCAATTTGAATATAACTGAAAACGATAGTACTACGAAATGAAATTTAGTGTTGAGCTTATTTTTAATACAACAAACTCATGTTATATTTGAAGTTAAATTATTATATTTGTTTTCTAAAAATATACTAGTTTTGCAATTTCTGTTTTTCGATCATTATTTCGACATATGAATGTATTACAGCCGATAATAAATAAAACAAAACAAATACAAACAGTATTGCAGGTTTAATTGGTCTTCATAAGTAACCAGGGGGCGTAAAGCCATTGTCCAGTGCGGCACAACGAAGACCCGCTATCGGTTTAGAGAATGGTGCGAATGTTTCGCCCACTATTGAGACAAACCCCTCTGTAGTACAAGACATCACCGATATTTCGACAAAGTTGGGACCAAATTGGTTTTATGAGAAGATCCGCTTTTATATAGTTGTTGTCACACCAGTTATGCAACAAATAGTGACTGAAGAATTTACCAATAAAATTATTTTCATTGACTCCACCGGATCACGTGACCAACCTAACACTCCTGTCACAGTTATGTTCACAGCAAATATAATTAGGATCTGTGTTTTGCATACGGATCAAACAATCAAACTATGCCTTGCAAATTTCTTAAAAAGAAGAAACATTGGTACTTAACGGCAAAGAATTTTCTTCGCAAATTTTCATGACAGACGATACGTTATAGGGCCAATTGTATTAAAAGCCGTTTTTCCAAGATCGCACTTATTTGTACGTTTCACATATATCAGGCCCAATGGAGGTGGGTGGCTATGGCAAAGTAAGGACAATGTTCCCAGAGAAAAGAGATTCACTATTATGCAACTATAGGAAAGAATATTAGAGTGGTGTGTTAGCTACAGCTTACGAGAGGAAATAATATCAAAGCCTTGTTAGTTGTGCAAATTTTCATTTATAATAAATTTACTTTTATTTCAACCTATGGAAATATCGTAAAGAACGATAAGAGATTGCAAAATGCGTTTGAGCGTTCAACCGCACCGGGGAATGTCTGAAAAAAAAAACAAATTTACTTGGCAAAAATCCATGCGAACTCAACTGTGCTATATAATTCTTATAGTTGTAGTGTAGAGGAGAATGGCTTTACACTGTCGTGTACTACCGAACGTAACGCTACTTAGAAACGTTTGCCAAGCCTCGGCAAGCGTCCACTATCCTCAAGTCTATATAAAAGCTGGGTTCGGATTTGGGAACCGTTTACACGTCCTGAGCCGGCAAGCATATTAGCATATAGACTCTTATAGAAGGACACGCCTTAAGTAAAATATGTCCCTTGTTTACATGTTAGTATGTTACCCACACGATAGGAGCGCTGATGTACTACAAATCAAGCAACGTCGTTACCGTCAAAAATCAACTAATTTAGTTAGGGACTGGTGGTCGAAAGAGTAAGGCGCGGGGTTTTTAATTGAGGCTGGCGAGTTTGAATCCGCAAAATGTTTATTTTTTTGAGTATTAATTCCTTATTAATTAATTTTATGTACTATTTTCATTTTTCAATTCACATAAATGAATAAAACTCATTTTAAAATCACATAAAATAAGAACTTAAAAATTTTGAATTGTTCGCTACCGTTGAATGTACATGTAATATTTATTGTTTTTTATAAATGTTGTGTGTCTCTGATGTTATAGCAATTTCAAAATACTAAATATTATACATATAAAACATATTATCGTAAAACCAATTATTTTATAAATTAAAAAATATGTTTTGCAAAAAAAAGAGAAAAAAGGATCTACTTTGGCTAACATAAGGTTACAAAAAAGTGTAATATTTTAATTAAATTTCAAATTAATTTCATGATTACCTAATCATTAATAGTGTACTCTGTAAACTTATACTATTCGATGGAAACCAAGCGGGAAGGTAACAGATCATCTTCCATGAGGATTGGGATTGGATGAAAAGGTATAAGGTTTTTATTAATAGGGAAGAAAAAAAAGGTTAGTATTTTTGTTACAGTTGTTGATATTTTAAGAAATGCAAATCAAGTCAATAAGTGCACGAATTTTTTTTAAAGATAGACTTGTTATTTTAAAAACCCTGAATATTTATTAATAATTTAAACTACAAATATTTGATTTTAATTGTGGTTCCAAATATCTAATTTATTAGAGCGTCTTGTATTCTTATCTGATTTGCATCTTCTTGAACATTTTTGGTCCCTCCTATCCGCGTTCAACCATTTTAATTTATAAAATATATGTACACGAACTAAAAATTGAACTAGATGTTTCCTATGGAAATTACAGGGTTCATCAATTTGAAAAAAGTCTTTATGATTTTCTCTCATTTTTGCATTCATATTATCGGTCATGATTTCTCCTACACCATTCACATAATTTATATTATCAAAATGAATCAAAAAAATTAATAGCTGTCTTAATAACAGCAGTAAAGTAGTAGTAGACAAGTAGACATATATTTAAAAACAAAAAAAAAACATCTGTTCTTGAACCCCGGAACACCAGATTGGTGGCCGGGCGCTTTAAGCACTCGGCTACCGCTTCAACTTTTTAGTATTTCAATAATATTGTATATACATGACACATTAACTGAAATACCAGCACCCCTATCGCGTGGGTAACATATTAACATGTAAACAGAGGTCATTCTCTCCATAAGACGTGCGCTTCTATAAGAGTCTATATTCGTTGATATTACGGACACAACTTGTTTCGGCTATTTACTTTTAGTTTGTTATATTTTTATTTGACAATGACACAAAATAACATAATAAAAAGGAAAGTACGATAAAGTAGAAGGTGGTGGCTGACTAAAATTCACAAAATGTACATAAAAATAAAAAACGAGTGTCTAACGCGAGTTCTCAAGCAGTGTTGCCAGATGATTTTTCTGCAACAGATAGGTCGATGAAATAACAGTAGATGGCACATCAGAACAGTAGATTTAATAATTATTTAAGTATATACAAGCGTTTTACTTACTTATAATAATAAAAAACCATATATATGGACAAATAATATCGGTAGTATGTTTGTAAATTATTTAATGTCTGATATTTGAATTTTGTTATTTTATCGTAGGTTCATTAAACCATACTAATCAATCTTTACTTTTTTACTTCATTTGAAATGACTTGTGTATTCATTGATGCCAGCATAAATAATTTTATAAAACCTATAAATAAAATGTGAAAGACGGAGGAAGCAGTAATCAGTATTTCATGCCTAGTTCATTTAAAATAAAAGGTTAAATATTAAAAACGATCTTGGTAACTAGTCAGTTGTTTGTTAAACTATTATTCCACAGACCTGAATTTAACATGATGATGGTTGAACATTGAAGTACTACTCTGAACCACTGGCAATTGCTCAATACCCTAAACCTCTTGTATAACGCGCTACTAGTTAATTTAACTATACAAATGATTGAATTCTTCATGTAAGCAATTTGTTTCTTTTAATATATAAAGGCGATACCGTAATTTGTTGCTAACGATAATCAAGTAGAATAGGAGCACGTAACAGTGGAACAGTAGTAGAAGAGATACAATAGTACATCTACTGTTTTAACAATAGATCTGGCAACACTGCTCACAAACGATACTAAACTAACTAAACACTCAAAAACATAAACACATTCCAAGCCCTCACCTAAACGTTTGTCGCAAACTTATTTTCACTTGTGGTCAAAAACGAACACCCTACCGCAATTTTTTCGGGAGATTGAACACTCTTGTATTTTTTTGGTTGATGTATGAAATGATTAGGACCGCAAAAGTTATTTTTTTATTCATGTATTTCCAGTATATAAGAAATTTATAAAATAAAAAATATATTTATAGTATGATCTGTGATCTGTGCCCAGAGCCCAGTCGTACCTCGTTTACATGCTTCCATTTGTGAGGGCTTGCCGAGGTTTGGCAAGCGTTTTAAGGTATCATAATATAGCCTATAAGTCACGGCGAACTAATAAATAATTTGGTCAAGTGCGAGTAGGACTCGCATACTAAGGCTTCCGTACCACCTTCAAGATTCTAATATTCCAGTTTCAGATAAGCAGGGAATGAGTGCATTTTCTTATATTTACCCTAATATATTTTAAAGGAAACGTTTTAAATTTATATAAAATATACACTTTCATTTTCCACACATAGACTTTTTTATCTGCTTCAGGATTCGCTTGATTTTTCTAAGAATACATATGTTTTTAATTTTCTAATTTGGCCCCCAAAAATTAAGTTTTATTTTACTAATAAGTAAGTAAGGCTCTGTAGATTGGAATAAAAAGGGCAAAATAGGTCAAAGTTTAAATTATAAATTATTAAATCTGTTATTCAAATTATTTAAAAATATAAATAAAATATATTTTTCAAAATTTAAATAGTGTAGTTTCTAAAGTGGGAATTAAGTCGATGTTTAATATTTTTGTTAATATCTTTTAAACAAATGATTTAAAAATATGATATATTTGTAATTCACATAATGAGCCTTTTATCTGATATATTACAATATGCGTTTGAAAATTGAATCTTTATTTTCCATTTAATTGTATAATTTGTCCCTAAAATTACTATGGGGGTTTTTTAATAATTTATTTTCCGTTTAATTCTATTATTTGGGGGCCAAATAATAGAATTAGGGATTTTTTTCATATTTTTCCTATAAACAAAAAAATAAGGTTTTATAGTTTGGGGAATAACGGGGAGAATGGGTAATTTTTTAAGAATATTTTAAAATAGTAATTTTAAGAAAATTAATTTGTATTCGTCATAATGAGCCCTGTGATTTGATATATTACATGACCCGTTAGAAACATTTATAAATTTTTATTTTCCATTCAATTCTATAATTTGCCCCCCAAAATGAATATTAGGGGTTTCTCCTTATTTTTCCAGTAAAGTTCAGGTTTTTCAGCTTATGGTTTTGGAGATAAGGGAGGGGGAATAGGTAAATTTTTTAATATTTTTGTTAATATCTTTTAATTAATTTATTTTATAAATTTGAAAAAAATACATTTGTTTTCTTCATCATGAGCCCTTTCATTTGATATATAACATGTGGTGTTAGAAACAATTTTAATTTTATATTTGTCATTTAATTCTATAATTTGCCCCCCAAAATGAATAAAGGGTTTTCCTTATTTTTTCAGTAAAATTCAGGTGAGGGGCTATATCTCCATTGTTTTTTTCAAAATTTTCCAGCTTATGGTTTCGGAGATAGAGGGGGGGATGGGTAAAATTTTTTATATTTTTGTTAATATCTTTTAATTAATTTATTTTAAAAATATGAAAAAATATATTTGTTTTCGTCGTAATGAGCCCTTTCATTTGATATATAACATGATGGGTTAGAAACAATTTTAATTTTATATTTTTCATTTAATACTGTAATTTGCCCCCCAAAAATTAAAAGTAGAGGTTTCTCCTTATTTTTCCAGTAAACTTCAGGTCAGAACCTATACCTCTTATTTTTTCAAAACTTTACGTTTTATAGTTTCGGAGATAAGGGGGCGGGAATGGGTTAATTTTGGTATATTTTCGTTAATATCTTTTTAAATATGAAAAAAATATATTTGTGTTCCTCAGAATGAGACCTTTTATTTGATATATTACATGTGTTTGAAATTTTTTATATTTTTAAATTTTTATTTAATTCTATAATTTGCCCCCCAAAATTAATATTAATGGTTTCTCCTTATTTTGCCTGTAAAGTTCGGACAACATTATATATTTCCTATTTTTTTCAAAATTTTAGGCTCAGTAGTTTCGGAGATCAGGGGTTGGGAAATGGTCGATTTTTTTAGTTTTCCCCCCAGAAGTACCCCTAAAATCAATTTTTTTTCTTTTACGATATGCACTTCTGATCAGCTCACCAAACTATACATAGATACCAAATTTCAACCTCTCCCGTCCAGTAGTTTAGGAGAAAATTGCTAACAAATGGCCTTGATGCATGAACCGACTTAGTCAGGTAGGTTACCATCGAAGCATAGATCATCAAACATCTAACGAATAAATTATCTTTTTATATTAGGTATTTGCATTTTGGTTAATACAAGAATCTATTACATCAAGCTCATCAAAACTTTAGAAGTTCGTCTAATATAGAAACATACCCCCCACAATTTCTTGTGAATTTTTGTTTCTTGAATATTGTCTATTCACGTTCAAAATTAGGTACACTTACAAGTCTTGTCGTCGAATGCATACCGAAGCTTAAATTTTGGTAATGGACCAGGACCGGATCAAGACACGGGGAAGCGATTTTATGCTTCCGTGGGAGGGGGGAATCCTATACTAAATTTACCTAAATATAATTTTAAATCCAGATTTCTTGGACAATTACATTAAAAATAGTCGTTCCGAGGTGTAGTGTAGTGACCTTCTTTTAGGCTCTTGGAGTTATGATTACTTCGTTGCGATCCGCCCATGGTTATTTACTGATTTTTAAATAACAAAAAGAATGTAATCTTTTTGTTACAAAATCCAGTGTTTATAGAATTGCTGCGTTTTAACCGACTTCCAAAAAGGAGGCTATCCATTCGACGTGTACTTTTTTTGTAGATATATATGTTACTTGCTTTCTTCTGCTGTTGTGAACCGATTTGAATATATTTTTTGTTTAATATTCGAAAAATGATGAAATTTGGAACTGAACACATATCTGCATGGAAATCGACCAATAAAAACCATGATCTATTTGTATCCTTTTATAAATTGGATTCTATTACGGAAGATCCCGAGTTTCGTATATTTTTCTGTGACTTGTAACATGCAGTTTTTCCGACAACCGTCGAGAATCCAGTATTCCAAAATACCATCAAACCAGTGGTAGACTAAGGCTAAAGCGAGCCCTAAGCAATATTGTAATTCCGGGCCTATTTTTAGGTTTCCATATTTACAATATACGGATACTCTTATATCAATCCGGATTTCTCCTTCTTTCACATCACAGCAATATTATCTTAAACTACTGGACAGAAAATGTTAAAATTTGGTGTTAGTGTATAGTTTGGTGACCCTATCAGGAGTACATTTCGTAAATGAACAAATCCGAAACTATAAGAAGTAAAATTATGAAAAAAATTAGAGATTTAGGGTAATGTGATAAATGCAATAGTAATAATAATTACTTTAATTAAACATATTTTTGGCTTATTAAGTCAAGGCGTACCAGGTCATTTTTTCGTATAATTGTTACCTGTCAATTTAAACGGAAATGTATCAACATACAAAATAAAAAAATAAAGAATAAAAACTACACCAGTTAAAAAAATCAAACCATTCAACGTTGTTTCTAGTTGTACTGCTACCGATTTGGAGTCCCTGTGAATTATTTTTTCCTGAAACTCCTAGAAGATGAAATTCAGTTCGCAATAAAATTTAAGCATTTTTAACTGTTGAAATGTAAATTTTGAAGATTTTTCGTTAGTGTGATTATAATTTATAAATAATAAGTAAATGATGTACTATTTAACAAATTTATTTTGCCCCACCCTAAAATAAATTATGCCACACCATTTTGCTATGTCAAATTGCATAAATATACAACGATTGTATCTAAACACCAAAACTGTAGTTTCCCACTCAATAACTAATTTATCATCTTGATCACAAATTAATATTTAAAACAATCAGTCTACATTAACATCGAAACCTGACGTAACCTTTATGACAAGTCCAAAAGTTAAACGCTTACGTATCCCTATTATTCATATAAGGCCCGTAATAATTCACGTAAACCTTCGGTGTCTATATCGCGTATTTTGGAAGTCAACCATAACAAAAGCCCTGCTGTTTGTTAGGTAATAACGATGACGTTAACTTTAATATTGTCCAATTATTCATAAATTGACTCATTTCCACCACCGCTCTCCATAATTCAACTAAGTCCCTACGGGGCTCATCAGCAGTTTCCAGCTAACCAGAATCCTTCATCGTCGTTCCTCTGTGGAGTCACCGTTCCGAGAATCATCGCATTCGCCCACGTCTCTTCGGGCACGAGAACTCCCGCTTCTAGGATTGCGTTGAGACGCTACGAGGTGTGACGTCAACGCGACGTCGGCCTGACGTAAGTCGGAGAACGTTGTCGAACTTCCTCTGCGTAAACAAACGGTTTCCAGGGTCACCATATCGATCTTTCTGCTGTCGCGTTTCTATATCATAATTTCCCTCGGCCTAGACTTTGAAATTGCCTTTGGAAGCGTGAATGGACGATCTCATGGGCACAGAAAAAGGACGTTAAATATGAGATTTGGAGATAACGTTGACGATATATATATATATATATATATATATATATATATATATATATAACGTGTTATATTTTTGTTTTTTTTTAATGGAGCTCTGTAGTTTCAGATAAAATAAAAAATTGGAAAAAACGAATGGAACTTTTTTAGGTGCTTTCGGCAATCATCTTAATGGTCTTTGTATGTATTCCGAAGTTTGTGTTCTGTAGATTAGAGTTTCATGAGAGAGATCAAACTCTAAAGAAACAAGGCTACTTAATTACCTGAAAATCCAGCAAAAGACTCACTTGGTCATATTTTAAAATTTGTTTTTATAATGCTCCTTGATTATTATGCGTATTCAGTGAGATTTGCTCACTTCATTTCTTTTACATAAAAGACGAGTATTTGAAAGACATTTATTATGAAAGGAACGCAAATTCAACTTGTTTATTCATTGTTCGGGAATATAAGGCCGATCTTCAACAAAACATGAAAGGTAGAGAAAAAACTTTTTTTTTTCAAAAAGACAACACATATGCAGTGTTAACCCACGAATTTGAAAATCGCATTGCTCATTGTCAGCTAATAAATGGTGGCCAATTTGAACACTTGCTTTGATTTCTTCTTATTCTTTTGTTAAATTTATACCTTTCGGTTGACTTTTTCGGTTTAAGTGAATAAAAGGGAAAAAAATCCGATTTGAAATTTAAACGTTCTGTATGTTATTACTAGTTTTTTCAAATCGATATAGCAAACAGTGTGGTTGCCATTTAAAAAATATGTGTATGACGTCATGCAGACCACATTAATGACGTCCTGAGAAATCTATTTATGTCCAAATTTGCGCATTATTAACTATAGGTTGATGTTTTTTTTTTCTGCATAAATCTATATATAAATAGACAAAGACAAAAGATTAGGTACTATTTTCTCCTCTGTCTCTCAACCGATTTTCTTCATTTTTGTTTTGTTTAGTAGTTACTTACGACCTTCAGTGCAGAATGATAATATTTATTTTAATATTGGTTCATTCATTAAATAAAATATAATAAAAATTCATTATTTACGTCCATACTGTCAACGCCAAACAACTGACAGTGCCGCCGCCGCCAGACAGTCAAAACTCAAAACATTGAGTAATTACATATGGAGGGAGCGATCGTTAGATGCTGTAATATTCTTAGAGCATGTACTTCCGGTAGTGGCATGCAAGCTTTGCTATTGTTTTGTGGTAAAATAGTCAATGTAGTAGATCAGTATTGATTTTTCGGACGCGTTGCAGTAACTTTCATATTAAATATTCTGTTTTTAATGTGAATTTAATTATTTGATTAATATATTATTCTCACAACCTTCCCGAAGGTCTTGTGTAAAAAATTGTCAGACAGCGGACAATAGAGAATGTATTAAATATTTAAGTTCTCCTAGGGTTGTTGGTCCTCTCTTTTCTTTAATATTCCTGAACTTGATTGAAACTGCAAGTGACGAAAACTTTTAGGTTGCAACGAACAATCTTCCAATTATCATATCGAATATTTTGCCAGGAGCCGTTCCAGCCAAAAATTGGGGGGTCATTTGTCAAAAATATTTCTAATACCGATATTCGATTAGATTTTTATTTTCTTTTTATTTCAATATGAGTGAACAATTTTGGTCATTACATCTAGTTCTCCGATTTCTCCATAACTCGGTTTCTTATAAAAATATACTTTTTACAATTTCATGAAATAGGGTCGTTCGAATTTGGACCAGTGCCGATCATTGGCACTTCGTTATATCTGAAATAAAACCTAAACCCTGTCGAAATGTCTCCCACCCCCAAATGCCAAAACCTAGGATTTTTTGTATGTCTATATATATTGTGCGTTATTCGCTGATATGTCACAGTTTTCTATTTTTGTCAACTTAATTTGTTTGACTGTGGCAGTTTATCTAACTCGTCGATCACTTAATACTGACGATTCCACTATTATAATCATCTTGCAATAATGGCTTAAAAGTACGACGAAGCTCCGATTTCATCAGCTTTTAACCGACTTAATAAGAAGAGGTTCTCCAATTCCTGTATATGTTTTCTTTTATTAAAACTGGATTCTATTAAGGGGATCTCGACATGGTCCCATATTTTTTTCAGGGAGACAGCTCATGCCGTTTTATAGAAAATGAACTTTTTAACCGACTTTCTTATATAGTAACCTTTAGTTGATGCGATAGTATTGTAAAATAAAATACGAAATTTGTCAGCAAATTTGAAGTCCCTTATTTTTGATATTATTTAAATTGGTAACAAACAGAAGTAATTATAAATAAAAAATGCATCTAATTGTGCCATTACACTAAAAATTGTATAATACATTTTCCTGTAACTTGTCTAAATATATACAACGTGTTTCAAAATGAAAACTTTCTTATGAATGATACTTAGGGAAAATGATGAAAAATACTTGCATGGTCTGAAACGTATACTATAATAATTCCATGTCACTTTTTCATTTGTATATCAGGTTTGTGAGTACCTAAATATGAATTTTGTTAAAAGTGAAGTACCTTTTTTTGTTATTATCTAGAATATTTATTAAACACAAGTAAATAATTAAAAACAGCATCTATTTAAGCGATTGCACTAAAATTTTTATTATAAATATTCATGTAACTTTTTCAATTATAAACTAGTATTGACAAAAAATATCAATTTTTTCTAGAAGTTATTTTTTATAATATCCGAAATTCTTAACAAATAAAGTTTATTAGAAGTGAAAACTGTATCCAATTATGCTGCATCACTAAAAATTGTAGAATGAATTTTTATGAAAAAAAACTGATTTATTATAAAATTTTGCGGAGGAGAGACTATTAAATGAATGTAATTGGAGTTAAATCAAAATAATTAACCGATCTAAAAATGTCGAAGATTTTCAAATTGTCTACAATACAGTGTGGGCCACCTAAGTGGGATTTAGAAAAAAAGTTACTCTATTCTAGTCAACAGTAAATGTGATTGGTCAAAATAATGAATGTTGCTAAGAGTAAAAGTTCATTAGATTTGAAAACTGCATCCAATTAAGCCATGACATCACTAACGACTGTAAAATACATTAAAAAAACAAAAACCGCCAACAAAAAGTAACTTAACTAAAAAAAAAAAAAATTCCTGCAACAGTTACATACTTTTTCTGAAGTCGGTGCCAAGTTAAAGTGAAAATAATTTGGAAAGTACTTTAATGAGTTGTACTTTGCAATTTTCCTGTTCAACAATATTTTTATAATTTTTAGTGATGTAACATAACTGGGCGCTGTTTTCAATCCTAATTAACTTTTTTTCATAGCAATTTTCCATATACTTTTAAGCAACATTTTGTTTTTTTGAAAAATGTTTACAGTGGAAAATGTCTAATGTAATGATTTCAGTTTGGGTTTCAGACCATGCAGATCTTATTATGAAGAATAACGTTTTTTCTAAATATTATTCATAAGAAAGTTTTTCATTTGGATATGTACAGAGACCGTACATATATATACACACAAGAATTGAGATTGTCCATTTTGAAAGTTGGTTAATTAGCATTTATTTTGAGTTAATTTCAAACTATCAATTAATGACAGTCGGGGTTCTTTAATACCGTCGCTTTCGCCAAAAGTTACTACACAATGTTTGATGAGTTTCTAAAAAAGTTTTAAGAATGAAAAAACTTGGGACCAAGTCGGGATTCTTCTTAAGAGAATTCACTTTAAACGATCCAAATTCATTGTGCTAGTTTCAAATAATCACTGAATGCACATAAAAAATTATGTAGACGAATTCAGAACCTTCTCCTTTTTTGAAGTCGGTTTAAAACGGTGAAGAATAAACTGATTTACTGGTCGATTTCTGTAGATGATTGCTAAAAAGCATGATTTTCCAGACATAAATGTCTCTTGAGAATATTATCAAACAGAATTAACAGTTGATAGTATAAAAATCTCAAGATGTCCAAAATATCTGGCATGTTTTCCAAATTAATTAGGGTAAATCCGGCATATATGCCCAAGCGAGATACAGGCTTCAATATAATTTTGTGAAAAGTAAGACAGATGAAAAAAAGAATATCTTAAAATCTTAACGCTCTACGCCCTTACTTCAGTCTGCTACAAAGTGTTGGTGCCTGAAGTTGTTTGTAGAAGCGGTAGAAAGAGTCACTTGTCAAACAGTAGTTATTTTACTTTAAAAATGATTTTTGGCGCTCTATAACTTTGAATTTAATAGATTTTATAGTTTATTTAATATTTACTTCAGATTAAGGAGTATGTAGATTAGTATAAATCATATTTCTTGGAAAAATGAATAGATATATCTTTTTTTCTCCAAAGGCATCTGTCCCTATGAAAACGGATATGTGCTCTGGTAGGTTTTGGGATAGTCGCCTGTACGGGCATCTAACATGAAATTGTAAAAAGTATATTTTTATAAGAAACAGAGTTGTGGAGAAAACGGAGAAGTAGATGCAATGACCAAAATT
>JAVLUE010000385.1:0-63106 GCA_034190945.1 Octodonta nipae | reverse complement strand
AATTATTATAATCTGCATATTTATTTTGATTTGCTAATTTCTGTTTTTGTAATAAATCACCCCTTTTGAGATTTACAGAAATTTTGAAATGAAGATATTTTTTATTATTAGTTCAAATCATAAATTTCTCACTAATTGTTATTTTCTATATACGATATGGTAGATGAAACATACCTAGAATTTGAGACGAATTGTATGAAGAATACAACATGGGTACTCTGATTTGAAAAGTTGAGGTTTAAATTATTCTTATCATTGTATTCAAAAATTATCATCAGAAAAATTCCACGACCCATTGTTGCATCCTTTGTGATATATTCCCCAGTATGAGACCACAAGCAGTTTTATGTTGTATCATTTTGAATGTGAGAATGTAATGTAATTGTTTTTTTTTTTGAGTAAAACATTTCTCACACCTCTTAAAATAATGTACAATTTCCCTTCCATCAATGAAATAACCCTGAAATCTATTTTTAACATTATTTATTAACCACAACTGTTTGTATCTCTTAGAAGATATTTTATTGCAGCACCATTTGTTGGGCCTTGATCAATACTGTGGCTATAACTCGAAACCAACAGAATGAACATTGTTCAATTATTTCCTTCAAAGTCCTTTCTAAATCTACTATGGGAGTACTTTTTCAGAAAAAAAATAACAATTTGACTGTTTCGATTTCTTATAAATGCCTTGTAACATGAAAAGTATGCTGTATCACTACAACAATTTACAATTTTTACCATATGAACTTTAGAAAAATTATTCATTCAATGATAAAAGTCTTCTGTGTGGCTTAACTTTTGAATTCACAATTAACTTTAAAATATATACATATTTAAATTTAAAATATCTTGATTAATATCTCTTCTGGTGTAATAGCTGCAAAGGATGGTTGGTGCTTTTCTATTTTTCATAAAATCTATACTAAAGTTCTGGCTATTTGTGTTTGGTGCTTTTTCATTTCAATAGATCTATACTAAGGTTCTTGGCTATTTGTAATTATGACTTCTTTATTACCACCCTGCTGTAAATTACATCAAATATTATGAATTATTCACAAGCACTAAAATTGCTTACCCGTCTGTACTTGGTTTTGTGACTCAGCTGCAAGTTGCATCTTAAGACAATACATATGATCATGTTCAGTTGAAATACAACTGCCATAGATTATAATCCAGCTTAGACACTTTTACTAACACTTCAGGGTTGGAACTTCCTTGATTTGGGATATTTAGGTATATTATTTTCCTAATTATCAGCAGCTACTAAACAAATAGCATGTACCTGGCATCATATGGGGGTAATAATCAGTTGTTTGTTTGTTTTGATTATATAAAATTGTCTCATAACCTGAAATTAAACAATAAATGAAATACAACTAACAATTTCAGAAAAACATACCTATCATGTAAAGTTTTTCGTTGTTTATTCTTTGAAGCCATATTTCCTAACACTTTTTGTTGGTTGTAAAATAATGCCTGAAAAACTGATTATTAAATTATGTTTTAAATACAATTTAGTTTATAGCTTCTGGCTAAATATAGTACCTTAAAACTTCAGCTTTTTCAAGCAAAAGGCAAAAATAACATTATGTGATTTATATCATCTATACCAATGGCCGATAAAGAAGATCACTTGTGCCCCTTTGACACGTTCGATTAACTGTTAAAAAAATAGTACTTTGAAGAAGTTCTGAAGAGGGCTACGTTTACAGTTCACCGACAGCTGGACCAACATACCCTATTTGAGTTACCAACCCCCTGTTTCCTCTGTATGATCTGTGGTTATAAGAAAGAAGCTTTGAGCTTATGCTCTAAGGAAATAAGTTGGTTTCACCACAGAGTAATCATATTCACTATTCATACAAGGAGAAATCATAATGTGTGATTTCACGATGAAAAATATTAATGTTTTTGAGAATTTCACTAGAGAAGCGAAGTAAATTCGTTGTTTGTTATTAATTAAATTTCAAACAATAATGAAATTAATTATTAAAGTAAATTGTAGTCGATCACCCTGTATTGATATCCTATCTGTGCAACTGATTATGAGCTACGCTATTTCACATTTTTTCCTCATGTTTTTTAAAGCACACTATAAATATAGATTTCTCTTCATTTAAACCATTCTTCATTTGCAACTTTTTCTAACCTTGTTTGAATCACACTGTGTAACGATAACTTGCCTTCGCCCTATATTGCAGGTAATCAATATATGCAACAGCTCATGCTCTATGAAATTGGTAGAATATAGTGGCATATGATTTTATAATGTTTGTTTGTAGATGTTAGTTGCCAATAATTCCAAAGAGGTAAATACTTCATGGTGTAGCTTCCCTCTGAAATATTCATTTCTCATTTCTTTCACAGTTTAAGAGACTGTCCTGACCTCCAGGTCTATCGGATGATATTTCTGTAAGATTGCTTTATATATGGGATTAGTGGGAGTTATTGAAACGGTTTTACATTAGAGGGAAAAGAATTTTTGTAATTTTAATTTTATATATATATATATATATATATATATATATATATATATATAGATATAGTAGTAGATATACAAGTTACGTAAGGACGTCACTTGTCGAGCATTTCAGGTGTTGTAACTGACCTCCATCAGTGTTGCCTGAATTATGAATTTACTACACTTTCCACTTTCGCAAATAGCGACTTTACATGTGATGTGTAAATTTTAAGTTTCAAAACATATATTTAAATTTTTGCAGCAATAATAAGATTTTTAGCTGAGGTAATTTATTCCAACGATTTACCTACCACTGATATAAATATACAAATTTATTTATTATTTAGTATTTCAACTGTATTCATAGTTTATTAAAATTTGCGACCAATGCGGCCTAATTAAAACATATGATATTCAACCATTTTTTTTTTCATTATGTCTGGCAATTTAGATGTTATCATAGGAACAGTTCTTCGAATATTTGTTATATCAATAATCTTTGGATTCATTCACTGGATAGCTGATCACTCTACCACTCTAAAATGATCTTTCATTGGTTATATCATATTTCATACAGTATTTTTAAAGTATTTTATCTATTTCATTTATATTAGAAATTTCAATTAAAAAATTAGCAATAGCAAAATCGTGAGAAATCGTTAATATTAAAAAGGGGCAATTTAATTCAGTTCTGTTATATATATTTAGTGAATAAATTAATACTATAAAGATAATTATGAAAAAGAGGTAGATTAAAATTATCCGATAATGCATTTCTGATACTTTCTAGTCATACAATTTTTCCGCAATTGTCCTATATGAGATGGAATCCACAGAAATTTATATTACATAACAATTACTATTTTTTCTCAAGTTCTCTTAACATTCTTTGGGAGTCGCAGGTTTGCAATTTTGGATTATAAATCTGTAGTCTCTCAATTAAATCGGAATTATGTCGTAATTAGCCATATTATTTCTAATTTGTTCACTACTGACAATATGGTTTAAATTTATGTTCTTTGCGTTTTTTACAAACTTCATTTTATACAATGAACTTAAATTGTTTATAATGCGATTATGCAAAGTCATTCATCTGACAAGTCCACAAGTACCGTGTTAGAGAACAGGTCGTAAGCTGTTATTTTCTGAATAATTTGTGCTTCAGAAAACTGCATAAGTTATGGATTTTTCAAATATTATTATTGTTAATGGTTTATTCCAGCTTTTCCCTGTGGGTATTGCTCCGATCATGCTTTACAAAAATTAATTTTTATAGGTTTTTCACTTTTTTTTACAATCTTCTTTTATAAGCCTTGCTACATAGTCCAATAATTTACAAATTATAAAGGAAAAATGTTTGTTTTGTTTTATTGTCAAAAAATGCAAAATGAAATGCATTGTTTGGTTGCTGATGCATTTATTATTGAAGAAATAATCAATTTAAAATTAGAAAAGCTTGTTTAAACCGAGAACACAAAACTCAAATTCAAAATATTTTAAGGAGCCCAAAAATTATAAAAATATGAAAGAGGCTGAAATGAAATTTATTAATACAGATAATTTAATGAATGAGGCAGGTTTAGATAAAAATCAAAAGCGCATTATCTCAATAAATTCAGAGAAATAAAAAGAAACAAATTTAATTTTATTTAAAATGCTGAAATATTTTTGAGATATGTGAAGAAAGAAAAGTATGAAGAAATGTCGGAACACACATAAATATTTGAATGATGTTATTCCTTTATTAATTATACAGAGTGTTTAAAGCAGAAATAGCAATTTTAGCAGTTTTTCTAACTTTTCAGCAAACTGAATGAAAAGTTCTAGTCTCGAAAGTAGGTTTGTTTTATACGTAATTGCAATAGCGACTGATAGGTTCATATAGGATAATTGGTTATTGATTTATTTAGAAAAAACTGTAAAAATAGGCAATTTTTAATCGTCCATAGTATTGTATAAGATAACGTTGAGATTTTGAATCTTGACCGAATCTTTTTTTACGAGGTAAATAATAATAATAAATCTCAAATTTAGAGCTCAGAAGGTTTTTTTGCAAACCTGATTTTTTTTCCAGGGCTTTTGATTTTACGTGAAATTTACAATGCTCCCATTTTGAGCTAAAGTAGTATTTTAACCATCTGAAAGGAACATATTAATTATTACATCTTTCATTACAATCTCTCATAAATTAATTATCATTTTGGTTTGTTTTATTGTATGTAAAATCAGTTTTAAAGCCTGCATTTTAGTATTGGAAATTAAATAAAATGTACTGGTGGGAGAAACACCTTCCCCTCATTACTACTGACAAACTATAGGTTTCATAGGTTGGGCATGTGGAAAATCGATGAGCAAATTTCCTTAGAGTCAAAAAAATCTTGGCAAGGACTTTTCCAGATGAGTAGCGAGATTTGAATTTTATTCTTTTTTTGCTTCAAAAAGCCTTCCGTTCTCGCTGAAACCTATTCTTCTTTCAACGATCTTTGGTTTACAGTCAAGAACTTCGAAACCCATCGAGCACTAATTTTTCTGAAAACAAGTTGATCAAAGATAATTGATTGATACTTCCATAGCGGACACCCATTTCTGAGGAAATTCTTCCACGGTTAAACGGCGGTCACGTTCAAAAGCTGTCGAACACTATTGACCCTGTCAGCTTGTCTTGTGTGTCGCTCATGGTTATCATTGTCGTGCACCCTTAATTTTCTCACCCACATATACACACGATTTTGAAACACTGTACTATCCCCAAACTGTACCCTCAAATGAGTTAGAATTTCTGAGAGTTTAACGCTTTCACTGGTTAAAATAGGTATTGACGACAAAGTCAAGCATACGCGCGTACCCGGCTGATTCCATAGTGCCCATCTACTGCAAACAATATAATCTAGTTCGAAGCTGCATTCTAAGCAGAATACCAAAATTACCATTTATGTTTGGTTTACCCTGCTATCTAATGTAATTTGCTTGGAAAAAGCATTTTAAACGTCATGTCAATTCGATGATATGTTATTTTTATTCTACCGTGAGGGGAAATCAAGATCCCCCTCTACTAATAAGTGTTGCCGAATACAAAAATGCAGAATTTCAAATTAAATTTACAGACAATGGAACAACCCAAAATAATATTAATATATGATGAGTTGTACCGAAAGATTTGATATTACGATGTTCGATTCAGAGTGATAAAAAAGTAATTTTATGCAGAATGGAGCGTTGTAACCATTACCAAAAATAAAGAGCACTCGATAAAAAGTTACATTTGTGAGAAAACCTTCAAAGCATGAAGTTAAAATTTTGACCAGTTATTTTAGATAAGCAAATGAATTTTTTTGCCAGGTTTTTATCGTTCTAAAGTTTTTTAGATAAGAGTTAGGAGTGATTGAAAAATGCGCCTTTTTCACATTTATTAATTAACCAATCCTATCGATGAGAATTTCATTCACTAGGTTCTAAAAATGCGCATACAACACGCTTACTTATCTTTGATACCTAAAATTTTTATTGTGTTGCTGAGAAGTCACAAAAACTGCCAAAATTAGTGTTTTTGCTATTTTAAACACATAGTATAATTAACTAAGAAGTAAAAATGTGTTAACATAACTTTTTTTGGGTTATCCGGTGTACCTTCTTCAAGAAAAACCATTCAAAAACCTGTGGATTTTTTGCAAAAATGGTCTTAAATAATGCTAAGTTCGCTACACTAACACAGTAACAACTCCGTACATTTAGAATACATTTTACATCAATGATGGGTATTAGCAAAATACTGCCCCAATTTTGGAATTTTATATAATTTGTGGTCTTTCAACGATAAAATGTGCATATAATTAAATGTGTAGAGATAAAAAAGTTTACAGACTGTAAATGACATATAGAATTTGTTTGTGGTTGTAAACAAATTCGTTGAAAGACACTAAGGGTACTCATCCCCAAAACTACCCCCTAAAGTACACCACATTCCTCATTATATTTTATTTAGTAGTTCCGTTTGTTGTACATTGATAGTCATATTCATCCATTTAAATTTATTTTGGGCGTAACCATAAGAGTAATCTATCTAAATTGTGTTAATAGTGTGTGAAAAATTATGTATTAAGATTATAAATTTGAAATAATACTTGAGTCGTAACAAAATAGTGACAATTATTTTAATTCAACTGAAATTTATATACATTGCTCAGAATTACACAAAGAAAGCGAAACAGAGATCAGCTTTCGCTTCCATCGTTCAGTCCCAGTTTTTGTAAAATTTAAAAATATATCTAAAACTGTTATTCATTTAGTGGTGTTACGGTTATGGAAGAAAAAGAGGTCCGTCCATCAGACTGTATGCCACTGGTTGAATTAACTTCTTTACAAAAATGTGCATTTTCAGTTATTATAATCAATGTTTGTTAACAATGTAATGTGATAAAGTTTTCGCCAATATTCATTTTTGAATTTTAAAACTTAACCCTCTAAATCTGGAATAAGAGTGATGTAAGAATGTATTAAACAAACCCTCAAGGCCGTAGGTAGAAAAATATTTTGGGGAGGGGTGATTACTTTAGCCGTTTATTTTTAATATTGTGGACTGAATAAGACCGCGAAAGTTAGTTTCCTATTCAGTATATATATATATATATATATATATATATAATATATATATATATATATACATATATATATATGTACAATGTATTTTTTGGGCCACCTAATTTTTTTGTAATACTGAGTAGAAATTCATTTACAAACCCCACAATATTGCATTTTTTGTATATAGAGCAAAACTTTTAATGTGTAAGCAATTAAACTATTCAACGATTATTTTGAGGACTTCTGTAATACAACATATTTTTTTGGAGACATGTTCTCAAAGTATACTTTTAGTATATTATCCACAAATCACACAATAAAGATATAGCTTAGGATCTTGTACGGGAATATGTATTCCGTTAAGCTGATTTCTAACAACTCATAAGTTTATACCAGTAAATTGATAAATAATCTCAATTTACCATCCGCACGACATATTACTCAAACGCGGTAGGCGATAACTCGGAGGTAGATATATGCAATGTATTTTTTGGAGACTTTTTTTATGTACAATGATTATTTTGAAGGCTTTTGTATACTTTGAGGACCACCCTCAAATTATTTGTATATGGAAAGTATTTTTTAAGGCCGTCTCCCAATTATCTGTTGAGTAAATGCTTGTATAATTTTAGATCGACAGTTTCGGAAATAAAATTTTGTCGTGTTTAGACCAACAATTTTACTCTGATAAATTTATTCTTTTAATATTCATAATAGTCATTAAATGATAATCCGAATTTCTTTGGATATAATCATCTACATCAATTACATGTATATTCATAATATTAAGCGTCTCTATATCTCTCGATGGTTTGCTGTGTTGTATGTGTATTTAATTTTTTCTAAGAAATACCCAGCGGCTATTTTTAATCATTTTTTCCACTACATTATAAATATAAAGATCTGTCTGCATAATACTTTCAAGATTTTATGATGAAATCATGGGCACATGTCTGTAAGAAAAATTTGTCGCCGACATTTTTTGAACTATTTTATACTTTGAATACGGTTCACACCTTATTGTATACTGAATGTATGATTTAAGGGCAAGACTGGAATTATTTGTTGCTAAAATTTCAAAGCAATAATTTTCAAAGGACATTCATTACTTTTGATATTTTAGACATTTTTGACTTTTATGTCATGGATATTTTTGGCATTTGTGATATTATATTTTAAGCTGATTTAATATTTTTGGCGTTGTTGACATTTTATCACGAACAATTTTGTTAATTTCAATTTTTCACAATTCCAACTTCTTATATTTTACTTTCATGAGTGAAATTGCTTGTTACAGGTTCTAAAACTCTCGAGAAATACATTACCTGTTTAATTAAGACAGTTACCTACATACTTTTTGACACTGGAGAATTTAGTTTAAAATGATATGCAGCGATCTATCGGTTACAGTTGTTCCTAAATGTTTGAACCAAACACATTCTAGCGGATTTGGTTAATACCAATGACGTCACAAATAAGGCCTTTGTTCCGTTATTGTTTGAAATATCTTCAACCGGTAATAACCCAAAGCAGTAGTTGATTGTCTGTCTCTTTCTTAAATGACATTTGAGGTTGTATTTATTATTTCACCAGTTTATTTATTTTACCAATAAATTTTGATCAGTTTTGCAAAAATCACTTAAGTAGCACTAAAGAACCACATAAATAAGAATTGATTGATGTGTACAAAATTTTAAATAAACAAGAACAAAACAATTTGATATATGATTTTCACATGTTCTAGTTGTACCAAATTGCATTCTAGCGAATGAGTTTTGGTTCTACTTCAGAGTTGAAAAGAAAAATGTCAAAGTACAACCACTGTTAACCAAAGGCAGACAAAGTTGTAACCTGTAGATCGCTGCAAATCGCTTTTAGCCATTTTTCGATGTTTATGACAGTTCTGACATATTTTTAATTTGTAAACCGGCGTAGAAAGAGCAGTGATACGTTTTACGTATCCCGTACAAAGAGGTTAATACTGTAGAGCAGGTGAAGTAGCGGAATTCATGTAATATCAATAGAAAGAGAGAGAGAGAGAATACGCGTGTCGTTCCTGATTGGTCAGTGTCAGTGGTGACGCCTACTATTGGTAGGGTAGAGACATAGCAAGCGCTTTCTGATATTGTCTTTCTCTTTCTACTGTTATTCCCTGATATTGTCTTTCTCTTTCTACTGTTAATACACTGCCACTTACAATAACGCCCATACCTAATTCACTCTACGTATAAAATAGCTCTATGATGCCGTATCCTTTTACGAAATGAAGAACCATAGAACAAGAAAATGATTTCTTTTTACCCAATAGACCTTGGTTCCTTTATCAATAGGCCCAAAACAATCGTAACTAAAACTGAAACCAACCACGGTGTAAGTTTAGAAACCTGAGAATTTAATAAGAATTTCATTTAACAACCACCGACGGCGCCACCATAACACGGGTACCAATTATTTGTTAAAAAGTTGTTATAAAATGAAAAATATCATAAGAATTAAATCTGGGTTAGTTTCTTAGATACACAAATATTATTAAAATGGTAAATTGTGCTTTAAATTTGCACAATTTTTAAAATATAACTCTAATACCTCAGGCCATCTGGCGACGAGGGGTTGTTAAAAGATAAAGAGAACAAGAAAGGTAACTTGACTTCAACACAACAATGAAAAATCATAAAGGCAGATAGTTCATAAAATAAAAGATAATTGCGAAGACCTGCATTGTGTTTTTTTATTATTTTATTTTGTCAGAAAAATATATCAATATGAATTATTTCTAAGGGCTATTAGGAGTATCTACAATCATTTTTACATGTTGTTTGAGAAATTTGGCCACCACTAGTGTAAACTTTTTTTAAGGAATTCCTTTATGTTAGATTTTACCCTCGTGTCAATTTTGGCTTGGCCATGATTGCCAGAAAAATATAAGCAATATAGTCTATGGAGGCAACTACTTCTTTAGATCTGCAAGAATTTCTTGTTCGTTTGCGGATCTGGCTCAACTTGAAGTATATTTCTAATTTAAAAAAAAAACGAGCTAGTTTTAGGGATTAGTGAAACTATTACTTTTTTGTAAGAGTTTGTAGGTCTTTCAGTTAGACACATTTGTAAAACTGTGATCGTGGGATGAGTGTTGTTCAGAAAGTTTTTGTCATTTTGATTCTTTTTAAATTTAAGAAGTATTTAGGTCAGGAGAGGTTAAAGACAACAAATTGAGTGATTGTTAACTTTCATGATTTTTATTTGTAGTTTTGTTATTCATTTGTTGATGTTGTCGGCATGTGAATTCTTCAGTCCAATATTTGATGATATTACTCTTTATCTCTGTGATTGATTTTTATCACCAATGGTTCATGATTGTCTCTTGAAAGGGGGTCTGCGGCATAATTTTGTATAAGTACACGAAAAAGTGTATAATATATAAAAGAATGTTGAAAATAAGCAAATTTATGTATGTATATTAACTTTAAACTTTTAACAATGATTTTGGTCGAATTTCGATCATTTGGCGGCCGGTAGTTTTAGTAGAACGACAGTACTACATAGATTACTTTCAATCTTCTATACAAAAAACCCAGTAGAGTTTAAAAGCGATATAAAATTTAACACCTAATCGCTTATGCCATTGTGCTCCTTTATCACTTTTCATAATGTAAGCAAAAAATAAATGATCTTTATATTTTGGAGTTTTTCATTATATAATATATTATAATCTATCCGAACGCCGGTAAGACAGATCGATATATAGACAGTTCGAGTGACAAGTCATAATCACAATTGTGAATTTTTATGTGTTTGCTGTTATCGTTGAATTGTATTTGTAGTTGTAATTATTTACAGGTGAGAATTTTGTAAGTTGCAAATAGTGTTCATAATATAATAAACTTTATCTACAGAGAAACCAAATTGTGTTCATTTTTATGTCATACTTTCTAATTGCATCAAAATCAAAACAATATATAAATAATTTACTTCAAATAATTTTTATTATTGCCCATTCTTTGGGTACCTATCTAACTTGAAAAATGATTAAAGAGCTGTTTGTGCACATAGTTCAAACTATAAAACTACAAACACATAATATTAATATAAATGTTCTATATGAAGAAATTTCTTCATTTAAAGACACAATCTCATTCTCAAGACTGTACAGTTCTTAATCAAAGTGACAGCAGCATGTACAGTTATAGTTGTTTCTCTGGAGAAGGTCAAGTGACGGGATGAAAGAAACAGGGCATCCATAAATTTAATAAATAATGAACTATTAATATATCTTAAAATGCATATAGAGTGCAAAGATGTAGTTTAAACGTCCTTTAATAACAAATATTTGTTAGATGTTGCTTGAAGTAACAAAAAATGTGTATGAAAAAAATTTTAACGCAAAAATTATTTATTTTCAGATGTTGTACTTTATTTTTTTACCTAGAATAGTAAATATACTTAATTTCCTTTAAATAATGGTGGCAACCCTAATTACGAAAGATTTCCTGTAACGACCTTTAGTGAATTGTCATATTCATCTTGTTATGATCATAATACCACATGACTTAGGCCCTAATACTACTCGTTAATAATCTCTATACTATTACTACTTTTATTCATTAAGTTTAGCTTCATCACAATAAAGATGTTATAAAACATTTAAAAAACAATGTTCCATCGAAATAAATAAAACTATAATTCAAATTAAATTTATTTATTTACAAAAGATAAATTACCAAATACAGTTGAAAATGGCACTACTAATTTATACATAAATATGATTCATTGTTAAAACTAACAAAACAGTATAAATATCAATATTTATATATAGACTGAGGCATGTGTTAGTTGAAAGAAATATACTGACGGATTCAATTTATATAAAATGCACAAATTGTTTGGAGTCTTCAATTTTTATTTTTGGTTGTGTTTTTTATGATAAATTCATGCATACAGGATGGTCCAAAAATAAGATATTATTATCACATTCAATTTTTCAAACAGAAACAAAAAAAGGTCAACAGGTCAAAATATATGATCAAATTAAGAGCGAGCTAAAATGCAAGAAATCCAGTCACAAATGTTAATTGGTGCCTTTCAAGAATTTGAAGTTTTCTTGCAGTTGACTGGAAGTGAATTATTAATAATCTGCATATTTAGTTTGATTTGCTAATTTCTGTTTTTGTAATAAATCACCCCTTTTGAGAATTACAGAAATTTTGAAATGAAGATATTTTTATTATTAGTTCAATCATAAATTTCTCACTAATTGTTAGTTTCGGCCTAATTAAAACATATGATATTCAACCAATTTTTTTTTTTCATTATGTCTGGCAATTTAGATGTTATCATAGGAACAGTTCTTCGAATATTTGTTATATCAATAAATCTTTGGATTCATTCACTGGATAGCTGATCACTCTACCACTCTAAAATGATCTTTCATTGGTTATATCATATGTATACAGTATATTTTAAAGTATTTTATCTATTTCATTTATATTAGAAATTTCAATTAAAAAATTAGCAATAGCAAAAATCGTGAGAAATCGTTAATATTAAAAAGGGGCAATTTAATTCAGTTCTGTTATTATATATTTAGTGAATAAATTAATACTATAAAGATAATTATGAAAAAGAGGTAGATTAAAATTATCCGATAATGCATTTCTGATACTTTCTAGTCATACAATTTTTCCGCAAATATGTCCTATATGAGATGGAATCCACAGAAATTTATATTACATAACAATTACTATTTTTTTCTCAAGTTCTCTTAACATTCTTTGGGAGTCGCAGGTTTGCAATTTTGGATTATAAATCTGTAGTCTCTCAATTAAATCGGAATTATGTCGTAATTAGCCATATTATTTCTAATTTGTCACTACTGACAATATGGTTTAAATTTATGTTCTTTGCGTTTTTACAAACTTCATTTTATACAATGAACTTAAATTGTTTATAATGCGATTATGCAAAGTCATTCATCTGACAAGTCCACAAGTACCGTGTTTAGAGAACAGGTCGTAAGCTGTTATTTTCTGAATAATCTGTGCTTCAGAAAACTGCATAAGTTATGGATTTTTCAAATATTATTATTGTTAATGGTTATTCCAGCTTTTCCCTGTGGGTATTGCTCCGATCATGCTTTACAAAAATTAATTTTATAGGTTTTTCACTTTTTTTACAAATCTTCTTTTATAAGCCTTGCTACATAGTCAATAATTTACAAATTATAAAGGAAAAATGTTTGTTTTGTTTTATTGTCAAAAAATGCAAAATGAAATGCATTGTTTGGTTGCTGATGCATTTATTATTGAAGAAATAATCAATTTAAAATTAGAAAAGCTTGTTTAAACCGAGAACACAAAACTCAAATTCAAAATATTTTTAAGGAGCCCAAAAATTATAAAAATATGAAAGAGGCTGAAATGAAATTTATTAAATACAGATAATTTAATGAATGAGGCAGGTTTAGATAAAAATCAAAAGCGCATTATCTCAATAAATTCAGAGAAATAAAAAAGAAACAAATTTAATTTTATTTAAAATGCTGAAATATTTTTGAGATATGTGAAGAAAGAAAAGTATGAAGAAATGTCGGAACACACATAAAATATTTGAATGATGTTATTCCTTTATTAATTATACAGAGTGTTTAAAGCAGAAATAGCAATTTTAGCAGTTTTTCTAACTTTTCAGCAAACTGAATGAAAAGTTCTAGTCTCGAAAGTAGGTTTGTTTTATACGTAATTGCAATAGCGACTGATAGGTTCATATAGGATAATTGGTTATTGATTTATTTAGAAAAAACTGTAAAAATAGGCAATTTTTAATCGTCCATAGTTATTGTATAAGATACGTTGAGATTTTGAATCTTGACCGAATCTTTTTTTACGAGGTAAATAATAATAATAAATCTCAAATTTAGAGCTCAGAAGGTTTTTTTGCAAACCTGATTTTTTTTCCAGGGCTTTTGATTTTACGTGAAATTTACAATGCTCCCATTTTGAGCTAAAGTAGTATTTTAACCATCTGAAAGGAACATATTAATTATTACATCTTTCATTACAATCTCTCATAAATTAATTATCATTTTGGTTTGTTTTATTGTATGTAAAATCAGTTTTAAAGCCTGCATTTTAGTATTGGAAATTAAATAAAATGTACTGGTGGGAGAAACACCTTCCCCTCATTACTACTGACAAACTATAGGTTTCATAGGTTGGGCATGTGGAAAATCGATGAGCAAATTTCCTTAGAGTCAAAAAAAATCTTGGCAAGGACTTTTCCAGATGAGTAGCGAGATTTGAATTTTATTCTTTTTTTGCTTCAAAAAGCCTTCCGTTCTCGCTGAAACCTATTCTTCTTTCAACGATCTTTGGTTTACAGTCAAGAACTTCGAAACCCATCGAGCACTAATTTTTCTGAAAACAAGTTGATCAAAGATAATTGATTGAATACTTCCATAGCGGACACCCATTTCTGAGGAAATTCTTCCACGGTTAAACGGCGGTCACGTTCAAAAGCTGTCGAACACTATTGACCCTGTCAGCTTGTCTTGTGTGTCGCTCATGGTTATCATTGTCGTGCACCCTTAAATTTTCTCACCCACATATACACACGATTTTGAAACACTGTACTATCCCCAAACTGTACCCTCAAATGAGTTAGAATTTCTGAGAGTTTAACGCTTTCACTGGTTAAAATAGGTATTGACGACAAAGTCAAGCATACGCGCGTACCCGGCTGATTCCATAGTGCCCATCTACTGCAAACAATATAATCTAGTTCGAAGCTGCATTCTAAGCAGAATACCAAAATTACCATTTATGTTTGGTTTACCCTGCTATCTAATGTAATTTGCTTGGAAAAAGCATTTTAAACGTCATGTCAATTCGATGATATGTTATTTTTATTCTACCGTGAGGGGAAATCAAGATCCCCCTCTACTAATAAGTGTTGCCGAATACAAAAATGCAGAATTTCAAATTAAATTTACAGACAATGGAACCAACCCAAAATAATATTAATATATGATGAGTTGTACCGAAAGATTTGATAATTACGATGTTCGATTCAGAGTGATAAAAAAGTAATTTTATGCAGAATGGGAGCGTTGTAACCATTACCAAAAATAAAGAGCACTCGATAAAAAGTTACATTTGTGAGAAAACCTTCAAAGCCATGAAGTTAAAATTTTGACCAGTTATTTTAGATAAGCAAATGAATTTTTTTGCCAGGTTTTATCGTTCTAAAGTTTTTTAGATAAGAGTTAGGAGTGATTGAAAAATGCGCCTTTTTCACATTTATTAATTAACCAATCCTATCGATGAGAATTTCATTCACTAGGTTCTAAAAATGCGCATACAACACGCTTACTTACCTTTGATACCTAAAATTTTTATTGTGTTGCTGAGAAGTCACAAAAACTGCCAAAATTAGTGTTTTTGCTATTTTAAACACATAGTATAATTAACTAAGAAGTAAAAATGTGTTAACATAACTTTTTTTGGGTTATCCGGTGTACCTTCTTCAAGAAAAACCATTCAAAAACCTGTGGATTTTTTGCAAAAATTGTCTTAAATAATGCTAAGTTCGCTACACTAACACAGTAACAACTCCGTACATTTAGAATACATTTTACATCAATGATGGGTATTAGCAAAATACTGCCCCAATTTTGGAATTTTATATAATTTGTGGTCTTTCAACGATAAAATGTGCATATAATTAAATGTGTAGAGATAAAAAAGTTTACAGACTGTAAATGACATATAGAATTTGTTTGTGGTTGTAAACAAATTCGTTGAAAGACACTAAGGATACTCATCCCCAAAACTACCCCCTAAAGTACACCACATTCCTCATTATATTTTATTTAGTAGTTCCGTTTGTTGTACATTGATAGTCATATTCATCCATTTAAATTTATTTTGGGCGTAACCATAAGAGTAATCTATCTAAATTGTGTTAATAGTGTGTGAAAAATTATGTATTAAGATTATAAATTTGAAATAATACTTGAGTCGTAACAAAATAGTGACAATTATTTTAATTCAACTGAAATTTATATACATTGCTCAGAATTACACAAAGAAAGCGAAACAGAGATCAGCTTTCGCTTCCATCGTTCAGTCCCAGTTTTTGTAAAATTTAAAAATATATCTAAAACTGTTATTCATTTAGTGGTGTTACGGTTATGGAAGAAAAAGAGGTCCGTCCATCAGACTGTATGCCACTGGTTGAATTAACTTCTTTACAAAAATGTGCATTTTCAGTTATTATAATCAATGTTTGTTAACAATGTAATGTGATAAAGTTTTCGCCAATATTCATTTTTGAATTTTAAAACTTAACCCTCTAAATCTGGAATAAGAGTGATGTAAGAATGTATTAAACAAACCCTCAAGGCCGTAGGTAGAAAAATATTTTGGGGAGGGGTGATTACTTTAGCCGTTTATTTTTAATATTGTGGACTGAATAAGACCGCGAAAGTTAGTTTTCAGTATATATATATATATATATATATATACATATATATATGTACAATGTATTTTTTGGGCCACCTAATTTTTTTTGTAATACTGAGTAGAAAATTCATTTACAAACCCCACAATATTGCATTTTTTGTATATAGAGCAAAACTTTTAATGTGTAAGCAATTAAACTATTCAACGATTATTTTGAGGACTTCTGTAATACAACATATGTTTTGGAGACATGTTCTCAAAGTATACTTTTAGTATATTATCCACAAATCACACAATAAAGATATAGCTTAGGATCTTGTACGGGAATATGTATTCCGTTAAGCTGATTTCTAACAACTCATAAGTTTATACCAGTAAATTGATAAATAATCTCAATTTACCATCCGCACGACATATTACTCAAACGCGGTAGGCGATAACTCGGAGGTAGATATATGCAATGTATTTTTTGGAGACTTTTTTTATGTACAATGATTATTTTGAAGGCTTTTGTATACTTTGAGGACCACCCTCAAATTATTTGTATATGGAAAGTATTTTTTAAGGCCGTCTCCCAATTATCTGTTGAGTAAATGCTTGTATAATTTTAGATCGACAGTTTCGGAAATAAAATTTTGTCGTGTTTAGACCAACAATTTTACTCTGATAAATTTATTCTTTTAATATTCATAATAGTCATTAAATGATAATCCGAATTTCTTTGGATTTAATCATCTACATCAATTACATGTATATTCATAATATTAAGCGTCTCTATATCTCTCGATGGTTTGCTGTGTTGTATGTGTATTTAATTTTTTCTAAGAAATACCCAGCGGCTATTTTTAATCATTTTTTCCACTACATTATAAATATAAAGATCTGTCTGCATAATACTTTCAAGATTTTATGATGAAATCATGGGCACATGTCTGTAAGAAAAATTTGTCGCCGACATTTTTTGAACTATTTTATACTTTGAATACGGTTCACACCTTATTGTATACTGAATGTATGATTTAAGGGCAAGACTGGAATTATTTGTTGCTAAAATTTCAAAGCAATAATTTTCAAAGGACATTCATTACTTTTGATATTTTAGACATTTTTGACTTTTATGTCATGGATATTTTTGGCATTTGTGATATTATATTTTAAGCTGATTTAATATTTTTGGCGTTGTTGACATTTTATCACGAACAATTTTGTTAATTTCAATTTTTCACAATTCCAACTTCTTATATTTTACTTTCATGAGTGAAATTGCTTGTTACAGGTTCTAAAACTCTCGAGAAATACATTACCTGTTTAATTAAGACAGTTACCTACATACTTTTTGACACTGGAGAATTTAGTTTAAAATGATATGCAGCGATCTATCGGTTACAGTTGTTCCTAAATGTTTGAACCAAACACATTCTAGCGGATTTGGTTAATACCAATGACGTCACAAATAAGGCCTTTGTTCCGTTATTGTTTGAAATATCTTCAACCGGTAATAACCCAAAGCAGTAGTTGATTGTCTGTCTCTTTCTTAAATGACATTTGAGGTTGTATTTATTATTTCACCAGTTTATTTATTTTACCAATAAATTTTGATCAGTTTTGCAAAAATCACTTAAGTAGCACTAAAGAACCACATAAATAAGAAATTGATTGATGTGTACAAAATTTTAAATAAACAAGAACAAAACAATTTGATATATGATTTTCACATGTTCTAGTTGTACCAAATTGCATTCTAGCGAATGAGTTTTGGTTCTACTTCAGAGTTGAAAAGAAAAATGTCAAAGTACAACCACTGTTAACCAAAGGCAGACAAAGTTGTAACCTGTAGATCGCTGCAAATCGCTTTTAGCCATTTTTCGATGTTTATGACAGTTCTGACATATTTTTAATTTGTAAACCGGCGTAGAAAGAGCAGTGATACGTTTTACGTATCCCGTACAAAGAGGTTAATACTGTAGAGCAGGTGAAGTAGCGGAATTCATGTAATATCAATAGAAAGAGAGAGAGAATACGCGTGTCGTTCCTGATTGGTCAGTGTCAGTGGTGACGCCTACTATTGGTAGGGTAGAGACATAGCAAGCGCTTTCTGATATTGTCTTTCTCTTTCTACTGTTATTCCCTGATATTGTCTTTCTCTTTCTACTGTTAATACACTGCCACTTACAATAACGCCCATACCTAATTCACTCTACGTATAAAATAGCTCTATGATGCCGTATCCTTTTACGAAATGAAGAACCATAGAACAAGAAAATGATTTCTTTTTACCCAATAGACCTTGGTTCCTTTATCAATAGGCCCAAAACAATCGTAACTAAAACTGAAACCAACCACGGTGTAAGATTAGAAACCTGAGAATTTAATAAGAATTTCATTTAACAACCACCGACGGCGCCACCATAACACGGGTACCAATTATTTGTTAAAAAGTTGTTATAAAATGAAAAATATCATAAGAATTAAATCTGGGTTAGTTTCTTAGATACACAAATATTATTAAAATGGTAAATTGTGCTTTAAATTTGCACAATTTTTAAAATATAACTCTAATACCTCAGGCCATCTGGCGACGAGGGGTTGTTAAAAGATAAAGAGAACAAGAAAGGTAACTTGACTTCAACACAACAATGAAAAATCATAAAGGCAGATAGTTCATAAAATAAAAGATAATTGCGAAGACCTGCATTGTGTTTTTTTATTATTTTATTTTGTCAGAAAAATATATCAATATGAATTATTTCTAAGGGCTATTAGGAGTATCTACAATCATTTTTACATGTTGTTTGAGAAATTTGGCCACCACTAGTGTAAACTTTTTTTAAGGAATTCCTTTATGTTAGATTTTACCCTCGTGTCAATTTTGGCTTGGCCATGATTGCCAGAAAAATATAAGCAATATAGTCTATGGAGGCAACTACTTCTTTAGATCTGCAAGAATTTCTTGTTCGTTTGCGGATCTGGCTCAACTTGAAGTATATTTCTAATTTAAAAAAAAACGTGCTAGTTTTAGGGATTAGTGAAACTATTACTTTTTTGTAAGAGTTTGTAGGTCTTTCAGTTAGACACATTTGTAAAACTGTGATCGTGGGATGAGTGTTGTTCAGAAAGTTTTTGTCATTTTGATTCTTTTTAAATTTAAGAAGTATTTAGGTCAGGAGAGGTTAAAGACAACAAATTGAGTGATTGTTAACTTTCATGATTTTTATTTGTAGTTTTGTTATTCATTTGTTGATGTTGTCGGCATGTGAATTCTTCAGTCCAATATTTGATGATATTACTCTTTATCTCTGTGATTGATTTTTATCACCAATGGTTCATGATTGTCTCTTGAAAGGGGGTCTGCGGCATAATTTTGTATAAGTACACGAAAAAGTGTATAATATATAAAAGAATGTTGAAAATAAGCAAATTTATGTATGTATATTATCTTTAAACTTTTAACAATGATTTTGGTCGAATTTCGATCATTTGGCGGCCGGTAGTTTTAGTAGAACGACAGTACTACATAGATTACTTTCAATCTTCTATACAAAAAACCCAGTAGAGTTTAAAAGCGATATAAAATTTAACACCTAATCGCTTATGCCATTGTGCTCCTTTATCACTTTTCATAATGTAAGCAAAAAATAAATGATCTTTATATTTTGGAGTTTTTCATTATATAATATATTATAATCTATCCGAACGCCGCTAAGACAGATCGATATATAGACAGTTCGAGTGACAAGTCATAATCACAATTGTGAATTTTTATGTGTTTGCTGTTATCGTTGAATTGTATTTGTAGTTGTAATTATTTACAGGTGAGAATTTTGTAAGTTGCAAATAGTGTTCATAATATAATAAACTTTATCTACAGAGAAACCCAATTGTGTTCATTTTTATGTCATACTTTCTAATTGCATCAAAATAAAAACAATATATAAATAATTTACTTCAAATAATTTTTATTATTGCCCATTCTTTGGGTACCTATCTAACTTGAAAAATGATTAAAGAGCTGTTTGTGCACATAGTTCAAACTATAAAACTACAAACACATAATATTAATATAAATGTTCTATATGAAGAAATTTCTTCATTTAAAGACACAATCTCATTCTCAAGACTGTACAGTTCTTAATCAAAGTGACAGCAGCATGTACAGTTATAGTTGTTTCTCTGGAGAAGGTCAAGTGACGGGATGAAAGAAACAGGGCATCCATAAATTTAATAAATAATGAACTATTAATATATCTTAAAATGCATATAGAGTGCAAAGATGTAGTTTAAACGTCCTTTAATAACAAATATTTGTTAGATGTTGCTTGAAGTAACAAAAAATGTGTATGAAAAAAATTTTAACGCAAAAATTATTTATTTTCAGATGTTGTACTTTATTTTTTTACCTAGAATAGTAAATATACTTAATTTCCTTTAAATAATGGTGGCAACCCTAATTAATTTAATAATCTCTATACTATATACAATCTATTGCGCTTTGTATCCATTTGCATGCACAAAGTTAAGGAAATCTGACATATATAATTTTATTTTATTATTAGAATTATCTCTTCCTCCAACATTGTCAATACCATTATATACCAGGGAAATAATTCAAATTACTTTTATAATAACCACACAACTACCAAATAATCAATTCATAAACAACAAAAAAGAACAAAACGCGTACTTGCTACATTATCTTTCTTAAACTATTCAAGCGATTTCTGTTAAAGATATACTACTCAGTTTATTAATAAGTAATTAATATTAGTTAAGTTAAGACTATTTAATCCAAAACTCACAGCTTCTTAAAATAACGTGGAAAAAATCATTTACTCTTTAAACCTGACAACGTGAATTTTTTTACGCGTAGTCTGCTAGAAAAGCGTTTAGTAAACAGTAAACCCTTTGATGTACCGCTGCACCAGGAAAGGTATCTAAATTATGCATGTAGTACGGGAGTTAGGTTAAATTTTATAAAATTATTTCACTAAAAGTTTTTCACCTTTGAAATATTTGAAAGTATATTTATTATATGGGTCGTTCCATCGAAAATCAGTTGACAAGATTGGCGTAAAAAAATATGCATGATTAGACAATGTAATGTATATGCAAGAAGGTGATAGAAAATTAAATTATCACTGTGTACTGTGTGCTATACGTTGTGATTCAATAATGTTTAAAAGACATTCTAAGAAATCATTTTCGTAGTCTCTAAAGATTTATAAATTTTCTGGAATTATTTTAAATATTTTTTAATTTCGGAAATACGTTTTTTATCTTATATATAAATATACATAATCCGTTTGCAAAACTAAGAAACCCATTTTTACAAAAAAAATCCGTCTGGTCCTAAGTATAGCTGTTTTGTAGAAGGTTCGCCAAACTTGGAGGGCAGATAGGTGGGCTCATGTGCTATATTATGCAGCCCATATAACATCTAGATATCTTATGGTTATTGTTTTTTTTTTTTAATTTAATTTTTTTTCTTAATTGTCCGATTTTACATTTAAACTTTTTTATTTTTCACTGAATCTTCACCAAATAAACTTAAATCTAATCTATGTTGTTTGTTTACTCATCTGAATTTGATATTTGACACAAATAATTGGTTGAAAAAACTATATGAGGCGTGGTTCCATAAAAAAGTGAATAAGTTAAACACTCAAACTATGAAATTACAAATAAAAATTAGAAGCACATCGAGAACTTCGAATGCTTACAAAAACTTCTCTACTGCAACCCCTTTCGAACGATATATCACTCGTATTGGAAAGTAATCTGTATCATAATAAAATTTGAGATTGTAACTTACATGGTTAGAACTACAAAAAATAAAACACATCAAGTAGCAATAATTTGTTATAAATTTTGTTCAAATTGGCTTCCACCGCTACGGATACAATCGCGACACGTATTTCTGACTCTTACAGTGGTAATCTCTAGTCGCGTCTCATCCCATATTATTTCAAAAGCAACATTTATTATTTCTCTTAACTGCTCTTTAGTTTATATTTCTCTTATAAACGAGGGAGTCAGGTCTGGCGACCTTGGAGGCCATAGTATAGGGTCAGTTCTCTCAATTCAAGCGTTTGGGAAATCCAAATCGGAAATTTGATGATTCATAAAAAATGTGGGTTTTCATGTCCAAATAAACAGCCATTTGCTGTGTAAACTAATTTTTCAAAAGACGAAACGAATTTGTTTAATTTTAATTTTCTAATTTGATACACAATAATAATTTCACTCTATAATATATTTCAACCACCATGTATATGCAATTGGTTATGGGCTACACAATAAAATTGTTTTTTCTAATCACCGTGTATTTATTTATTTATTTATTTATTTATTTATCAGAATGTTTACAATACTTATACATTAGGTATAATATAATAAACCCTGCAGAGGTAAACTCAATTACCTGTTCGCAGGTCTGATAATCTTAACTAACCACTAACACTAACCTTAATGATAATTTCCTATAAAATCTTATTACTAATATACTACAAGTTTAGTGTTGTTGAAATAATTATGTTATACTAATGTATACTTTAAAGAATTAGAACTTATATCGATTTCTCCCTATATAATTTATTATCCTGCTATTTGAAATTTTAAATATTAGCCAAGATCCATGGTTTTATTTTCTTTTTGACAGTGTTAAGGTTTTTTAGAGTTTTCAAATCATTTGGTAGGCTGTTGAAAACATTAATAGCTTTAACATAACTATTTTTACTGCTTATACTTTTATTTCTTTTTGGAATTATAATACTTCTGTTTCTTGTAGAACTGTTGGTTGTTATAAATTTATTTATAAACGTGTCATAATAGTATTTAAGAGACTCAAAAGCAAAGATTTGTTTCAGGTTTAGTGTTTTTTTTTCGATAAAATTTTGTTTTTTATATATAATTTTCAGGAGTTTATTTTGTAAACGTTGTAATAAAACTTGTTTAGTAGAATAAATCCCTCCCCAAGCTATGTTACCATAGCAGATAATACTATGAAAAAGTGCATAGTATAACATTATCAGCGAGTCTCTCAACATAATTTTGGCCATTTTCCGAAATATAAAGACTAAGTATTTTGTTTTATTTATTAAATATTCAACATGCGTGTCCCATCTCATTCTATAGTAAAAAAAATTCCTAAGTATTTACAACTTTCTACCCTTCTTATTTTTTTGGTATTTATCTTAATATTTATATCGCGGGGAACACTATTGCAGTAGTTTCCGAATGTCATGAAAACCGTTTTATCAACATTTAGAGACAATTTGTTTAAGGCAAGCCATTTATTTATCAAATTAAGGTAGTAATTCATTTGCGTTTCGACTGTATTCCATGTTTTTCCTGTTGATATCACAGCCGTATCGTCAGCAAAAGATAATATAATTCCCTCTGGTATATCAACTAGTAGGTCATTTATATATAAAATAAATAGTAGGGGACCCAAGATGGTACCTTGTGGAACACCTGTTTTAATTTCACTGAAACCACTTACAGTGTCATTTATTTTTACTCGCTGATATCTACTTGTCAAGCTTGAAATTAGTTTGAACGCACTTCCTCTAATTCCATATCTGTATAATTTATCTAATAATATTGAATGGTTAACAGTATCAAAAGCTTTGGCTAGGTTAAGGAATGTAATAGCAATAGGTTCACTTTTATCAAGTTTTTCATAAATTGTATTAGTAATAAAATTTAGAGCATCTTTTGCACCATTATTTTTCATGAAGCCATATTGCATTTTTGATAAGATTTTATTCTTTTTAATGAAATCGAGTAGTCTGTGGTAGATAATTTTTTCAAAAATTTCTGCTAGGTTTGATATCAAGGATATTGGTCTATAATTAGCGATATTGTCCCTATTATTAGCCTTATAGATTGGTGTGACATCAGCTAGTTTGAGTGCCCCAGGCCAAATTGCTTTCTGTATACTTAAATTTATGATCTGAGAAAGTGGTAGTGCTATATGTCTAGATAACACTATTAGAGTTTTTGCATCTATATTATCAACTCCACCATTTTTTAATTTCAAATTTCCTATAATATTTGTTACTTCATAATAGTTTGTGGATGCTAAAAAAACAGTATTGGCGATCGTTGTGGGTAATTTAATGTGCTCATTTTGTGGAATTTTGATTTCTTTGCTAAGCTTAGATCCAACTTTACAAAAATATGAATTCATGGTATTTGCTATTTCATCTGGATCTTTAATTTTACGTTTGTTTTCATCATATATGTAGGTAACATTATGTTTTTTACTACTTTTACCAAGCTTTTGGTTGACATATTTCCATAATTTTTTGGTATCATTGCTATTTTTTATAATTTGTTCACGATCATACCTTGACTTAGCTTCATTTATTATTTTGTCTAATAATTTAACATAATTTTTGTATGTGACTTTTATTATTTAATTTTTTGGTCTTTCTTATATATCAGATAAAGTGACTCTTTTGTTTTGCAAGAATTTATAATTCCAGAAGTAATCCAGTTGTTTCTTGGTGTAGATTTGTAATTAATTTTTGATTTATCTGTATTATATGTAGTTAATTCAATACAAATCTTTATCATGTATATAAGTTCATTAGTAGCAGTATTGGGATCATCCATTGACATTATTGATGACCAGTTTACATTTTCTGCGAGTTTTTCAAGTTTGGTATAGTTTATGCGATTAAAAGGTTTATTAGGTGAGGTCTTAACAATTTTATCCAATGAAATGAACAGTGGAAAATGGTCAGTAAAAGACATTGTATGTTTGAAAGTTGTAGTTGCAAGCGAATTAGTTTTGATAAAAATATTGTCAAGACATGATCCTTTATTACAATCATCTATTGATGGTCTTGTGATGGTTTGGAAGCCTGGATAAAAACCTTTTTCAAGTAAACTGTTTAGATGTTCTTAGCTAATATTGTCCAGTTTCATTAGATCTATATTAAAGTCACCAATTATAAGGTGATTTTTATATTTTTTCATATTTTGAAGAAAACTTTTTAAATTTGTAATGAACTCAATTTTAGAGAGTTCGTGTGATCTATATAATGATGAAATAATCAATTTATTTGTATTATCAATTTGTATAATAGAATTAAGAATACAAAGCTGGCCAATATTTATAATCTCGGTAGTTTCATTAACTTCATCCCTTATATACATCACAACTCCATCATTCCTATTGATCTTACTCTTATTATAATAAATTTTGTATCCAGATAAAGCAAAGTGCATGTAATGATCAAGTATGCTTATAAACACATCCTACTCTAAATTTTAACCACCCTTATATGCAACTGCTTATGGGTCTCGCCATAAAATATTGGGTTTCTAACACATTTTGAACCATCCTGCATAATTATAAATCTATAGCTCCTATTAATCAATTTATATATGTATTAACAACTTATTATGGGCTACAATTAATATTTTTTACTCATTTTGTATAACTGCCATAACTGTTATAATATCTAACAGAATGTTTTAGTATTTCTCTGTCAGTAATAACTTTTCCTAAAGTAGAAACTCTGCCCATAGATTTTTAGTCATTGAAATATTCATACTCGTAACTTTCATCACAATCGTTTTAGAGTCCAGAACTCAATTACATTTATACAAATAAAAATACATTACTCCTATTATATATTTGTATTCCTCATAATGAGCCCTTTTATTTGATATATTACATGATGTTTTAGAAACAATTTTAATTTTATATTTTCCATTTAATTCTGTAATTTGCCCCCCAAACAAAATTAATAGTAGAGGTTTCTTCTTATTTTTCCGGTAAAATTATGGTGAGGCCGTATATCTCTAATTTTTTCAAAACTTTGCTTCTTATAGTTTCGGTGATGAGGTGGGGGAATGGTCGATTTTTCTAGTTCCCCCCCCCCAGAAGTACTATTAAAATCAACATTTCTTCATTTACGATATATACTCCTGATCGGGTTATCAAACTACACACTGATACCAAATTTCAACCTTTTCTGTCCAGTAGTTTAGGAGAAAATTGATGTTGTGTGAAAGAGGGAGAAATCCGGAGTGATATTATAAGGGTATCCGTATATATACGGAACCCTAATAATAATAATGCTGAAATTATTTTTTTCACTATTTAGAATTACATTTTTTATTTCACACGAACTTTTATCTAATAAACTTCATTCTAAACTGTTAGTTTCTTATAACTGTACTTATTTTGATTTGTGATATTTTTAAACCTAACAGAACCATGTTTCTTAATAACTTTTGTTTTAATCGACGTTATATTACAAAAACTATTATTTTTTAAATATATTGTAAATATAATAATATTATTTTTCAACGTTAGTCTCATTCAAATTCATATTCTTGTTATTTCGTTAATATTGTATCACTTTACACATTTTATGGTCTACACTGGAAGATAGGGATTTAGATTTCAACAGGACGGGTCAGTCTGCTAAACAGTCCGAGAGACAACTGATATTTAGTAAACAACATTTGGGAACAGAATATATCAATTTGCCGCCCAGATCGTACCATCTGACCTGCCCTACTATAACAATGCACAAACAATTCGCGATCAGAAACATACGAAATGACGTGAAATTAATGAGGTTAAACCCAAAATGTGCTAAATCTTAGTTGAAGTTTCAAGTATTGCTTGCCAAAGAAACAAACGGTCATTTGCCCAAAATTATTACTCACATAAAAGTACAGCAGATTCACTTTACATTTTTGTCATATAGGTATGTTCATCCGAACAAAATTGTTAGTGGCTTTAAAGAACGAATCATTTCTTTTACCAGCTCCCGTACTAAACACATCTTAAAAGACGAAGGTTCAACCTTGAAACAAGATACCTACTTCCGCGTAAAATTTAAAGCCACACATATGTTAACGACAGTGTTTTTAAATGCTCTGAAAATATAATACATACTATATAATTTCTAGTATTGCAATTTTCTTAGTAATCCAGAATCTGTTCCCTAATTTTGTGGCACATTTGGAATAGTGTGTTTCTCAATATTTAATATCAATAAACCTAATTTAAAATTATGTGAAAAGTTATAATTGGTATTTCACTGCATATATGAGACATCTAAAAATCACAATTAAGAGATAGTTAATACGAAAAATTTCCAAATTGTTCTCTATAATGATTAATGATATGCGTAACTAGTTATTTGAAATTAAATGATACGACAAAGATTACTTAGTGGCTTTATTTTAATAATAAAATACTTTATTTTGTAACTGGAAATTTAGCTCGATTAAAGTAAATTATGTCTCTATGAATAGTTGAAAGGATTTTTGTAGAATATAATTCTTGGTTAAAAATCTATTTTTTATAATTTTATAGTTATTTCGGATTATTACAGTTACGTATACTAGTAGATAGTGTACTTCATGGTGTATCTTTGGAAATTATTGGAATTAGTCGTTTCATTTGAATTCGGGTTTAATTTGCACTTACTTAGTTCATTAAACCAAATATATTTTTTTCATTTAACTACCTGTGTTTTGATCAATTTGACTCTAGCTTTTGATAAACCTTGACAAGTTTTTACACAAATGTTCCGTTCAATTTCGTGTTCAGATATGTTTACTTAAATACTTAGAGCCCGAAAAGTGTTGATTGGTATGTCCTAATAATATGTTACAGAGGGTTAGTTGTGGATCAATTTATTATAACTCATTAATGGCAAACTTCATTTACCTTTTGGATTTTTTTTTCATAAAAAATTAGACATAGACAGATGAAATATTTTTCGTGGATAATGGGCATTTTAAATTCCTGTGGTAGTAGAATGGAACTTTTGTGAAAGATACAAATATCAGCAACTAAATGGTTTTTTAATTTCGAGCCACAGTCAGGAATGATTGTTTGAGATAGTTCATAAAATGAAAGATAATTGTAAAGACCTGCATTGTGTTCTTTTATTATTTTATTTTATCAGAAAAATATATCAATATGAATTATTTCTAAGGGCTTTTAGGAGTATCTACAATCATTTTTACATGTTTGAGAAATTTGGCAACCACTAGTGTAAACATTTTAAACTTTTTTAAGGAATTCCTTTATGTTAGATTTTATCCTCGTGTCCATATTTTATTGAGTTAATTATTTTTATGTCATTCGCTCTAAAGTTATTACATTTTGGCTTGGTCATGATTGTCATAAAAATATAAGCAATATAGACTATGGGGGCAACTACTTCTTTAGATCTACAAGAATTTCTTGTTCGTTTGCGGATCTGGCTAAACTTGAAGTATATTTCTAATTTAAAAAAAAACGAGCTAATTCACCAGTAATTAAGGTGTTAGGGATTAGTGAAACTATTACTTTTTTGTAAGAGTTTGTAGATCTTTCAGTTAGACATATTTGTAAAACTGTGATCGTGGGGTGAGTGTTGTTCAGAAAGTTCTTGTCATTTTGATTCTTTTTAAATTTAAGAAGTATTTGGGGCAGGAGAGGTTAAAGACAACAAATTGAGTGATTGTTAACTTTCATGATTTTTATTTGTAGTGTTGTTATTTGATGATGTTACTCTTTATCTCTGTGATTGATTTTTATCACCAATGGTTCATGAATGTCTCTTGAAAGGGGGTCTGCGGCATAATTTTGTATAAGTACACGAAAAAGTGTATGATATATAAAAGAAAATGAAAATAAGCAAATTTATATATGAATATTATCTTTAAACTTTTAACAATGATTTTGGTTAGTAGTTTTAGTAGAACGACAGTACTACATAGATTACTTTCAATCTTCTATACAAAAAACCTAGTAGAGTTTAAAAGCGATATAAAATTTAACACATAATCGCTTATGCCATTCTGCTCCTTTATCACTTTTCATAATGTAAGCAAAAAATAAATGATCTTTATATTTTGGAGTTTTTCATTATATAAATAGTTTACTTCAAACAATTTTTATTATTGCCCATTCTTTGGGTACCTATCTAACTTGAAAAATGATTAAAGAGCTGTTTGTGCACATAGTTCAAACTATGAAACTACAAAAACATAATATTAATATAAATGTTCTATATGAAGAAATTTCTTCATTTAAAGACTCAAGCTCATTCTAAAGACTGTACAGTTCTTAATCAAAGTGACAGCAGCATCTACAGTTATAGTTGTTTCTCTGGAGAAGGTTAAGTGACGGGATGAAAGAAACAGGGCATCCATAAATTTAATAAATAATGAAATATTAATATATCTTAAAATGGATATAAAGTGCAAAGATGTAGTTTAAACATCCTTTAATAACAAATATTTGTTAGATGTTGCTTGAAGTAACAAAAAATGTGTATGAAAAAATGTTTAACACAAAAATTCTTTATTTTCAGATGTGGTACTTTATTTTTTACCTTGAATAGTAAATATACTTTATTTCCTTTTAAAAATGGTGGCAACCCTAGTTACGAAAAATGTCCTGTAACGACCTTTAGTGAATTGTGATATTCATCTTGTTATCATTATAATACCACATGACTTAGGCCCTAATATTACTCGTTAATAATCTGTCAAACTTTATACTCTATTGGGCTTTATATCCATTTGCATGCACAAAGTTAAGGAAATATAACAAATATAATTTTATTAAATCAGTTGCACGTCTAAATTCCAAAATTGAAAAAGTAATAATAGAATTTTCTCTTCCTCCAACATTTCAATCCAAAACTTACAGCTTCTTAAAATAAGGTGGAAAAAATCATTTACTCTTTAAACGTGATAACGTGAATTTTTTTACGCGTAGTCTGCTAGAAAAGCGTTTAGTAAACAGTAAACCCTTTGATGTACCGCTGTCACCCGAAAACATATTTAAATTATGCACATAGTACGGGAGTTAGGTTAAATTTTATAAAACCTATTTCACCAAAAGTTTCACCTTTGAAATATTTGAAAGTATATTTATTACCTCGGTCGTTTCATCGAAAATTAGTTGACAAGATTGGCGTAAAAAATACGCATGATTTGACAATGTAATGTATATGTAAGAAGGTGATAGAAAATAAAATTCTCACAGTGTACTCTGTGCTATACGTTATGATTAAAAGACTTTCTAAGAAATCATTTGCCTAGTCTCTAAATATTTATAGTTACCTATAAGTTGCCTGGAATTATTTTAAATATTTTTGAATTTCGGAAATACGTATTTTATCTTATATATAAACATAAATAATCCGATTGCAAAAATAAGAAACCAAATTTTACAAAAAAATCCGTCTTGTCGTAAAAAGGTTTGTAGCTGTTGAAATTTTCAAATTTGAATTAGTTTCGAAGATATCACACAAAAAATAAAATAGTTCGGTCGTGTTCTCTAAAATGAAAGCTATTGTTATAGCTAAGTGCATATAATAAATGGAAATAACAGATAACTCTCTTGAAGATGTTAAATTTATAATTGTTGAGTACAACTGAACGGTTTAAAAAACACTGCAACGTCAATCTAAATGGTATTTATTAGTATGCTTATCGAGTTTATTAATATAATAATTTTAAAAAGTTACTACTTTAAATTTATGATAATCGAACAGGAAGGCTTAATTCTGTAATTTTTACAACTTTGCAATTTGCAGGATAACTTGTTCTTTTAATTGTTACTGGTATGAAAGCGTTATATTATATAGTCATGACACAATCAAACCGCTGTGAAGGAAAAAGTAATGAGTGCCGTTGACGGTGTTCCTTGGAGAAGTAGGTAATATATACACGTGTCGCTAAACTTTATAGATTCCCAGCGATACATCGCATAGCCCTTTCCCATATAACGTAGCATGAAAATGAATTTCATCTTTGGTATCAAATCTTCTTAATACTAATATAGATTTACGAAGTTAAATCTATTTTTAAAATGTTGCTTTATTTTGTTTAAAATCATATCATAACTATACCCTCACTTTTTTGATTTCAAACATACAGCAAACTTCTCATTCGAAAATATGCTTCTTTGTGATCTTGCTTTCCTTAAATCTTGCAGAATCGATAACTTCATTCCGAACACTTTTAAACTAAAACATCACACCTTTTCAAGTTCAGTTTCCAGTATTCTTAACAAGTCAAGTTTCGCCCTGTTACGAAATTCCATCCATTCAATCAGATATCAACTTGACCAAACCAACCAAAATTTGTATCATTGCTAGTCGTCATTACATACTTTCAACCGTCATCTAATTCTGTTGGACAATTTTGATCGCATTTCGAGCGATAAAGCGGCACACTTAGCTCAAAACAAAGAGTGACTGAAAAACATAAACTAAAAGGACTTATTACAAAACAAAAACCTGCTATCACCTCAACCCCTCAGACGACTGCCCACAACTTTTCTGACTTCCCCTTAGACTCTACCAGTTTACGCATCTTATCCAAAGGTTTCGATTTCGCGGTGATGCCAACTGAAAGAATCATTTCTCAAGTTGAGGTACCTTTGGTTGAACTAACAGAGACTGGTCAAGATATTGCTAAAGTACTCCGCACATCAAAGCCACCAAAATCAAACCTAACTTCCAACGAAAGACATGCATTAAAACAATTACGTGACAACGATGACATAACTATTCTTCATGCCCACAAAGGTAACGCGACTGTTCTTCTCAACACTAAGGACTATATTTACAAGATGAAATCTCTATTCCACTCTCCAGACTACGAAATAATTAACAATAATCCGACTACTCACTTACAGAAAAAGGCCAAGGAAATCATTAACACACCACATCTTCCTCTTGACGTCAATAAGACCATCATTCCACGTGAAAAATCTGCTAAAATTCCCAAAATTTACGGACTACCCAAGATTCATAATCCAGACATTCCTCTTAGGCCCATTGTCAGTTCGGTATAGTTCCCGACCCAAGAATTAGCCGGTTACTTGGCCAAAACCCTTCAACCTCTAGCCGAACAGGCATCCTCGTACATAAAGAATTCTTCTTCCTTTCTAGATATGTTAGGCGCTTATAGAATTTCAGAAAATGATATCCTAGTTAGTTTTGATGTTGTATCTCTTTTCACTAACCATTTCAGAATTTTGGAGGGCACATTACAGAATTAAATGAAAAATATAAAATTAAAATTGTTTCTAACGCATCAAGTAATATATCAAATGGAACGGCTCATTATGGCGAAAACAAATATATTTTTTTCATATTTTTGAAATAAATTATTATAAAGATATTAACAAAAAATGTGTACCCATTCCCCGTACCTTATCTCCGAAACTATAAGCCATAAAGTTTGGAAAAAAAATAGAAATATAGGGCCTCACCTAAAATTTACCAGAAAAATAAGGAAAAACCTCTACTATTAATTTTGAGGGGCACATTACAGAATTAAATGGAAAATATATAATTAAAATTGTTTCTAACACATCAGGGATATATTTTTTTTTTCATATGTTTAAAATAAATATTTTACAGATATTTACAAAAATATAATATTTTGTTCCGATTCCCCCTACCCTTATGTCCGAAACATAAGCAGTAAAATTTTGAAAAAAAAAAGATATAAAGCCTCACTTGAATTTTACCGAAAAAAAGGAGAAAAAAAGATTAATTTTGGGGGGCTAATTACAGAATTAAATGAAAAATATAAAATTAAAATTGTCACTAACGCATCACATAATCATAATGTATCAAAATCGCATTATGACAAATTAAAACATATGTTTATCATATTTTAAAATAAATTATTTAAAAGATATAAACAGAAATATAAAATACCCATTCCCCCCTTTATCTCCGAAACTATATCATGTAAAAATTTGATAAAAATGGGGATATATGACCTCACCTGAACTTTACTGGAAAAATAAGTTTCTGCTTATTTTTCCCTAATAATAATTTTAGGGGGCAAATTATAGCATTAACTGGAAAACATAAAATTAAAATAATTTTTAACCCATCATGTAATATATCAAATCAAATATGGCGAATACAAATATATTTTATTCATATTTTTAAAATATATATTTTAAAATATAATAATAAAAATATTTTAAAAAATTACCCATTCTCCTTTCTTCCACAATATATAAGACCTAAAATTTTTTGTTTACAGGAAAAATACGAAGAAATCCCTAATATTAATTTTGGGAACCAAATTATAGAATTAAACGGAAAATAGAAAAAAAAATCAAATGAGGAATACAAATATATTTTTTTAATATTTTTAAAACTAATTGTTTACGAGATATTAACAAGAAATTTAAAACTTCTCAATTCCCGCTTTATTTCCGAAATCATACTAAAATTTTGAAAATTATTAGGGTACTGGGGCTCACTTGAAATTTATAAGAAAACTTAGTAGAAAACCCTAATATTAAGTATGGGACAAATTATAGAATTAAATGGAAAATAAAAATTAAATTTTCAAAAGCATCATGTAATTTATCAAATAAAAAATAAAAAAATATATCATATTTTTAAATCATTTGTTTAAAAGATATTAACATAAATATTAAACATCGACTTAATTCCCACTTTAGAAACTACTTTATCTAAAATTTTGAAAAAAAAATATTTTATTTGTATTTTTAAATAATTTGTCTAAAAGATTTAATAATTTATTATTTAAAACCTGACCTATTGTTCCTTTTATCTTCCAATCTACAAAGGCTAAAAATCAGACAGTAGATTATAAAACGCTTCACTGAAAGTTAATTAGTACGTAAAACTCTAAAGTTAATTTTGGGAGCCGAATTAGAAAATTAAATACATATTTTTATAAAATCAAGCGATAGAACAAAAAGTCTGCGTGGAGAAAAAAGGTGTATTTTTTTTATATATTTAAAACGCTTTCTTTAAGAGATATTAGGGTAAATATAAGAAAATGCACTCATTCCCTGCTTGTCTGAAACTGGAATATTATAAAAAGATATACTTTAATTCATCTATATTGTTTCAAATCTTGAGAGTGGTACGGAACAACAAATTGAAAATGTAATTGCAATGTTAATTCTCCAACGATGTTGTTTAGGTATTCAAACTCTAACCTAGACGTTTACAACTATTTAAATAAATATCCCGGAATTATGAAGTCAGATAATGAAATTACCAAATTATCCCGGAGCAGGCCTCCTATCCTTATCAGGTCACCTCCCCAATTTAGGTGAGGGCTACCTTTTGTACCACTTCCCAGCCACGGTCTCCAAAGTTGTACTACAGACATCATCGGTCCATAGGAACATTGTGGCATGCGAAGCTTGATTTGAGTCTGGCTACACGATCTTTGACATCTCCAACTTTCGATTTGCCTCTTAACTATTCACTTATTATTGGTCTTATGCTCATCATTGTGATGTTTATGGCCATCCGTGTTTTAACTATTTTGCCGATTTTCTTTTGCTTAGTGTCCATCTTTGTGTGTAGTTCAATGTTCGGATTTATTTATATCATAATCAGTCTTGACACTATTTCATATTTATCAAGAATATCTATTACATCTTTTAACTTCATAATACTAATCTTCTAAGTATTCATCTAACTAAATCATAAATTCGTGTAATTAATTCTGTATTAATACTACCTTACACATACAACGTGACCATGCCCCAACTAATCTGTAGAAACCTGAGTCAAGCTTAGTGAAACTCCATTCATGTTCAGCATGTTCAGAATTTAATTTCATTTGTGTTGTATGAAAGAGTAGCTACATATGTAGAAACTCGGGTTATGTTTGTTGAAATACCGTAAGTAATACTGAATGAATGCTTCCTCAGCTGTCCGTATTTATATATTTCTTCTCGGAATTCTCCAGAAAGTCAAAGAGCCTCTGGGATAATACTAGATTCTGCAAGAAGACCAACAACATTTGGGATTCCCCGAAATATCGGATGGATGCCGATTCCACGAATTAACGGAGGAATTCCCGTCACGTTGCCCCCTCCTTAAGACCATGTCGTCCCGGAATGTCCCAGAATACTTCCTGGTATGGCGATATCTGCAGGACTTTCCATTTCGAAAACGGGAAGTTTGGTGGAAGTAACAGTCAACGGTCTTCGAATCTGGGCTGCGAATATTGAGACAGCATACGAGGATGTCGATGCCACTGAATCAAAAGATAGTTTCCATCGTACTTCTCACCATCCTCCAATTCAGTATATCTAACCTAGTTAGCATTTTACATCAGTATCCATTTTTACCTAACCAAAGACAATGTACTATAATTAGACTTTCCAATCAATAGCTTTGAATCTTGGTGAATTCTAAATTCACCTTCATCCATCAATACCCTACTAGCAAGGATAGCATCGCTAGTAGCTATGCCATCAAATTATAAAGATGGAAAATTACCCTCTCGCATCATACGTGTGCTCGTCATAAGAGAGCTATTTGAAGATATATGATATAAATTTTAAAAAAACATCAGTTACTTTCATTTTTATAAGCAATATCTCGTGGAATTTGTTGATAACATAATCACGCAAAATTGACCAGTTTCAGAATTACATAAATCTCATATTTTTCGAATCGAATAGGGTGGTTTTATGTTGTCACAATTTTGAGTAAATTTATACCAAAAAAAAATGTGAATTTTTGAACATTGACATTTTATATCAGTAGGTATCCATTTTTACTTAGACAAACAAGCATCAAACGTTTCAATCATTTTTTAAATTTTTAATTGACCTTTATTCTGACAGAATAACTTTTACGAAATGCAAACAATTTACATTTGTACATATTATTGGCGTAGACCAAGACAAATAAAATTTTTTCATGCAAAAATACTTATCTTCGAATTCATCGAAGAACTCCTCCATTACCTTTGTTCTTACACTTAACATATAAAAAACATATAAACAGACATTTGCTGTGTAAACTATTTTTTCAAAAGACGAACCGAATTAGTTTAATTTTAATTGTCTAATTTGAAACACTATAATAATTTCACTTTATAATATATTTCAACCACCCTGTATATGCAGTTGCTTATGGGCTACACAATAAAATTGTTTTCTTTAATCACTCTGTAAGCCTATAAACACACTCTACTCTAAATTTTAACCACCCTGTATATGCAACTGCTTATGGGTCACGCCATAAAATATTGGGTTTCTATCACATTTTCAACCACCCTATATAATTATAAATCCACAGCTCCTATTAATCAATTTATATAGGCATTAACAAATTATTATGGGCTACAACTAATATTTATAACTCATTTTGTATAACTGCCATAACTGTTATAATCTCTAACGGTATTTTTTAATATTTCACTTTGTCAATAATAACTTTTCCTAAAGTAGAAACTATGCCCAACAGATTTTTAGTCATTGAAATCTCCTATTCATAAATTTTATCACAATCGTTAGAGTCCAGAACTCAATTACATATATACAAATAAAGATACATTACTCTTATTATTAGATATTGTTTTCTATATGAAAGTTAGTTTTTGAAAAATTTGAAGGCAACACCTCTGGTATCATACTAGTTTTCCAAGACATATTTCATGATTTTATTAAAGCCTCTGTTAGTTCAAGAAATACTGCAGGCAAGGCCTAGTGATCACTCCTCGTATATCGTGAAATTCTTTTGTGACATCATGCACTGCAAACAGGCGCACAGCCGCGCTTGTGGCTTCAGATGTCATAGTGGACGATATCTTCAAACCAATTTTTCGGTCTTAAAAGCGAGGGTATGGCGAAACTCAACATATTGGGCAAGTCTACACTGCTTGAAGAGTACCGCACATATCTCAGATTCAATGAGGCCACTTTGTCGTTGTATGCACATGATGCCGCAGTAAATGCCATACCATGTATGTGTTTTTTTTTTTTTTTTTTTTTTTTTTTATCCGAAGAGGGGGGAAATACATTCCGTACTTAGCTAGCACGTGCTGGCCGTCGTGCGGGACTCCCGATGTAATGACTTCAAAGCAAGAGTAATCGTTGCATTGAAACCAGTACACCGTATACCCGCTAAAACCCTAACCTCTTTCTCCTACAACCATGGTCCCCTGCGGCACTCTTAGTCAATACTACTTCGCAAGGGTGGTTCATTGCAGATGTTTACTGCTCTTACATTGAAAGCCTCTAAAGCCTACTACTCGAACGTATTGCGGAGTTCTTTGAGGATAGTCTCCGCGTAATCTGATACCAAGTTCCAGGCTTGGGGGCCCTTCAGCATGGCTTCTACTAATTGTTCTGGAACGATATTAGTCTCCAGAATCCTCTCCACTTCAGCACGTTGATCCTGAAACCGGGGGCAGGAGAAGAACACGTGTTCCGCGTCCTCTATCACGTCCGTACAGTGTGGGCAGTTTGGGGAGTTTGCCCTCCTGAACCTGTGCAGGTATGCTCGAAAGCATCCATGTCCAGTCAGGAGTTGAGTGATGTAGAACCCAACCTCCCCATGCTGGCGGTTGACCCAACGACTGATGTTAGGTATCAATCGATATGTCCACCTTCCTTTAGTAGAGCTGTCCCACCTCTCCTGCCATTGCCTTAGACTCATGGCTCTTTCATCGCTGTTTCCTGTCGGTTGGTCTTTCTCTAACTTTCTGCGATAAAGCCGTCCCCTTTCTGCAGCCAGGATGTCGATTGGTAGGGTAGAGGCAATCACACTCACCGCCTCGTAAGACACAGTGCGGTAGGATGATGCCACTCGAATCGCTGAGAGCCGCTGGACTGATTTCATTTTCCGGCGGTACGATGGTAGCTCGAGCGATTTCTCCCATACCGGTGCCCCGTACAACAAAACAGAAGTAGTTACTGTTGCCAGTAGCTGTCTTCTTATCTGTCTAGGGCCTCCGACATTCGGCATTATTCTAGATAATGCCCCCTGTACCCCAGCTGCTTTCTTGCTGGCCGCGATTATGTGCTCTTTGAAGTTGAGCCGTGTGTCCAGGAGCACCCCCAAATAGCTGATGAAGGGCTGCGACTGTATATAGGTGTCGCCTATTTTGAGGGTGATGGTTTCCCTTGCCTTCCGACTGCTAACAAGAAGTGTTTCGGTCTTTTGCTCTGCTAAACTCAAGTCCGCTGCGAGCATCCAATGCTGAATTGTGGCTATAGCGAATGAGAAGGTTGTTTGTATCTCCTCTATGTGCTTGCGCACTATGATCAATGCCACATCATCGGCGAATGCCACTAGCCTGACGCCCTCAGGCAGACCGAGCAGGAGCAGGTCGTTGTACATTACGTTCCATAAGAGGGGGCCAAGAACAGAGCCCTGAGGTACACCTCCTGTGATCTTATAGTCTACTTGCCCATTTTCAGTTTGGTACAACAAGATGCGGTCCTTGAAATAGGCTGAAACCATTCTGCGCAAGTACTGCGGAACTTCCATCCTGGCAAGAGCCTCCAAAATGCGGTCCCAGCGGGCCGAGTTAAAGGCGTTCTTGATATCCAGGGTGGCTATTAGACAGTACTTTTTTCCACCTCTTCTCCATCTCTTTCCCGAGATAGCCTCTCTGGCGATGTTGGTAACGAGTGTCACGGCATCGATGGTTGATCTCCCCTTTCTGAACCCGAATTGGTTGGTGGAAAGTTTCGGCTCAACGTAGGGCTCCAGCCTATCTGCTATTATCCTTTCAAGGAGTTTTCCCGCAGAGTCCAACATACAGAGGGGACGATATGATGACGGTTCGTCGGGAGGTTTCTTTCCCCCTTTAGGGAGGAGCACAAGCCTCTGCTTTTTCCACTTACTCGGGAAAACCCCCTGCTTTAGGCAGGTGGCAGGTCTCATACATGTGTAGAAACATGTCAGGCCTATTGGCTATGGCGCATTTTAGCGCGATGTTAGGTATGCCATCTGGACCGGGAGCCTTACCGTTTTGGAGCCGGTTGCACGCGCCCATCAGCTCACTCATAGTCACTGATGGTATATCTTCGTCCCTCACCTGCCACGAAGGATTAGCGGGTAGCTCAGGCTTTGCAGGAAACAAGTGAGTGACAATGCGGTGCAATGATTCGGGGCAGTTCGTTGATGTCATGGGAGGGGCCTTAATTTTATGCATCACGATTTTATACGGTTTTCCCCATGGATCTTGATTAACTTCGTCACACAACTCCTTCCAGTAGGATCTCTTGCTTGAGAGAATGGCTCTTCGTAGTTGTTGTCTTTTGATCTCATAGTCGAGCCTTAGTTCTTCTGTTGTGACCCTGTCGCGTCTCCGTGCTCGTTGATGCAGCCTTCGTGCTTTGAGACACTCTCGTCGGTGTTGTGAGATCGTGTCGTTCCACCAGTAAACTGGTGGGCGGCTGTTGTTCTGCCGTCTCCTTGGCATGGAAGCATCGCAGGACTTGACAACGCTTGTCATTACCTCTTTGGCAGTGGCTTCTGCGCTTGTTGCTATTGACAATGGTTCCTGCTCCATAACCAAGGCGAATGAATCAGCATCGAAAGCATTTTTGTTCCAGCCGACTGGCTGTGACCTCGCACGACTGACACACAATCTTCGTTTGGGAGTGGTGTTGATTTCCCAAATAATAGCTTGGTGGTCGCTATTAGTAAACTCCTCATCGACCCGCCACTCACAGCCCCCTTTAATTAGGTTGCTGCTAACGAATGTTACGTCGATAATGGAGCTGGCTGTGCCTTTGCGATATGTGCTTACGGCTCCTGTGTTGAGGAGTACCAGGTTGAGCGAAGACATGGTCTCAAGGAGAGCTCGTCCTCTCGCGCTCGTTTCCCGACATCCCCAGTCAATTGCCCAGGCGTTGAAATCTCCTGCGATGGCGACCGATTCACGCTTCCGTATATCCTCCGCCAAGGTGTCCAAGAATAACTCGAACTCCTCGAGCTGTGCACTAGGAGGTGCATAGCAGCTATAGAAGTGGACCCCTCCCACTTTGGCTCTCACAAGCCATGGTTCGGGGGTATTTGGGAGTTGTTGGAACGGAAGTTTACCGCAAGCCCATATCGCTGCTCTGTCCGTTGTGTCATTTACCCAGGACAGGGTGTCGAAGTTTTTGTACTGCTCGCAGATTATGGCTACGTCGCAATCCAATTCCCGCACCCGCTGTACCAGTAGGTCTTGGGCTGCTTCGCAATGGTTGAGGTTGAGTTGCAGTACTTTCATTTACGGGCTTGTGCTGCTCTCATCGCCTGTTGGTAGATCGGACATTTCCAACTACCCGCAACGTGCCGGCAGTCTGACCTACTATCTTTCTCTTTGCAGAGTAAGCACTTGGCAGGTTGTTGACAAGCCGAGGCATTGTGACCAGCGCCTCCGCATCTGTGACAACAACTGCTTCGGTCAGTCTTGCCTCTGCACGCCTGGGCGTTGTGCCCAAAGTGCCAGCATTTGAAGCACCGTCGAAGGCTGATCCTCTCGCGAACACGTACTGTGCCCCACGCAAGTTTCAGCTTTCCAAGTGCGATGGCTTTCTTGGCCTGGACCTCTGGGAGACAAACAACTGCCGTTTGTGTTGATCTATATGCCCGTCGAAGTGATTTCACTGCCTCCTCAGTGATCTCTGCCAGGCCGTCGATATTATCTTTGAGTAGGTTTACTACCTCTTCCTTGGTACTGATCTCGTCCAGGTCTTTAATTTCAATCTCGATTTGGGGTATTCGAGATTGTACAGTGGCCCCGCTTGGGAGCTTATTCTTGATGGCGTTACAATAGCGCTCCATCTCCTGAGCGTCTGCCTTGGCGAATAACAAAAGTAGATCTCCCTTAGCTGTTCGTCGGATCTTATTGACTTTTTTGCCTATATCCTGCAAGGTGGGATCATTCTTGATACCTCGCAAGATATCTGCATGGGAGCTCTTCTCGCCTTTCTTTATAAGCAGCATACAATGTTGGGCTGGTTTTTGCTTATTGGTCCTCGGGGCCTTTTTCCTCTTTACCACTTGCCAGTCAGTCGACTGGTTTGAAGGTTGTTTTTTGGTCTGCGGTTTAAACTTGGGTTTTAATATATTGTTTCTCTCCGCTTCTGAATTGACCACCCTACTTGTTGTTGCCTGGGTGGTTTGCCCGATGTTCTGGCAACCTTCTTTACCGGGCTTTAGCTTGCTAGGTAGCACCGGTTTAAGAGTTTTAACTAGTGGTGCCTTACTTGATGGGGCTACTGAAGGCGAGGCCTTCGGTGGCGAGGTCCTTGCTACTGAGGCTACTTTTATTGAAGCCGCCTGCTTTGGGGCCGCCGGTGTTGATGCAGTCGGTTTTGAGTTGGCTGCTTTTGAGGCAGCCGCTTTTGGGACCTCCTTTTGCTTTTCACCTTGTGTCTGAGTGTTTGACACCTTTACTGGCGATGTCTGTGTTGTAGCAGGTTTCGCTACAGGAGGTGGCCGCGTCGTTGACGTCTGATATTTGTCATATTCTGACTTAATGGCGTGTGCCAGTTTCTTGATCTCATGATGTACATTGTGCCTAGGCCCAATGAACTTCAAGAGCTCATCGATCTTTGCTCCTAATTTGTTTGGAGCGCCACTCTCAGTTGTGGCCCTTTGGGAGCCGTCAACTGCACTATCCGCCTTTTGGAGGACTTGGCTGAATAGTGTCTTGCTGCCAGCTCTAGTTTTAATGGTCGATGTTGTACCATTAGCAGTGTTCTTATTCTTCTTGTCACCATGTGACGGAACCAGTGATAATTCGCTCCCCCCAGAATCCGTGGAGCGTGCACCGGCCACCGAGGCTTTCACTCGATCGGAACCGGTGGTGGGATTATCCTCTGCAGAGGTACCCACCTGGGGTATTAAGTTGACCTTATCACCCATATCCATGAATGGTTTATTTTCGGGGTTCCTTCCCCTATCTGATTTTGGTCCGCCCTGAGGAAGTCCTCAGTACTCCCCATTGCTGGAGAGCGTCCCCTATCCGCCACCTGGGGAGGCGCCCGGTGGTGGACCAGCAACCACCCCGGGTACCCCATGTATGTGTGCGTGCGTGCGTGTGTGTGTGTGTGTGTTTAGATAACTGTGAAAATGAGTATCAACTTTAACATTGTCTATATTAAAAACAATATTAAAAAGTTTTAAAACAAATTAGATATAAAATTGGCTGGTCCACCAAGGCCATATCTTAATTGAAAACAAGAGTGCAAAATTAAAAATAACGTATTTACACAAAGTTTTAAAAGTGAAATTTATAATAAAAATAAATGGTTGTGTGGATGTAATCGCATGAATACATTATTTTGTTTTCCTTGCATTATTTATGGCGGGGAATCAATTTGGACGGAAACTGGAGTGAAGGATTAAAACGTTTTTTAGAAATACCATATCTCAGGACCGGCTAAATGCTCTTTCTGTGCTTAGTATTGCAAAAAATTATATTCAATCAATGCCAGACTTTAATAAAAAGGTCATTGAACATTTCGCTTTCGAAAAAAGTCGACGAATATTTTAATTAATAAAAAATAAATGCAGTATTAGCAAAGCTATGGTTTGTTTTGTTGCATCTTTGAATCCTAATATTTGTACCAGTAAAGTGCACCACCAGTTTCATAACCCACCAGCCGCCACTGCCTGTAATTAATGTCGAGAATTTGAAATAGAGATATTTCAATTTCGATGTAATGAGTATTACGAAACTCCAAAGGACAAACTGTTATCTTAAAAACTGATAAAATTACAGTCTCAAACTTTCTGTTGCGTTAAAAATGTACATGTATATAATTAACAGATAATTCGAGGACTTCTTCTTAAAAAATATAAACAATCATGGTCTCTAACCATCTGTTCGTTATAAAATGTACCTGTAGGTATATACGGAACAGATAATTTAGAGAATTGTCCTTAAAAAATACTTTCAATATATGGATAGAAGCATAACAATTTACAAAATAATAATTATGCGTTAGAACTGTCCGCAAAACAGTGTCCTTACCAAGGTATACCTATGATTTCGAAATAACACCTTGAACTCTAATGCAGACATATACAAAACTTTTTAGCTTTTCACATCTAGAATGTAGAAATGTGAAAAGAATTATTCAGAATATAAGATGTTATTTTCTTAGAAAAAAATATGCATTGACATAACAACAGCAATCGATGGAGTACATTTAAAGACACCGAATTAGAATAAATGTGTAATAAATGTCAAGATTTTAAATATAGATATTGCAATTTCGATATAAAGAGCAATACGAAAGTCCAAAGAACAAGCTGTGATCTTAAAAACTGAAAAAATCACAGTCTCCAACTTTCCGTTGCGTTAAAAATGTACATGTATATACTCAACAGATAATTTGGAGACTTGTCCTTAATAAACACTTTCATTACTAGATTGGAACCATAATAATTAACAAAATAATCATTATACCCTAATAGTGTCGTTCCCACGTATACATATGATATCAACATATTACCTTGAAAGTCTAATGCAGACATACAATAATAATTAGGTCTTTATATCTATAATGTAGTGGAAAGAATTATCCAAAATGTCGACTGTTATTTTCTTAGAAGAAAAGATGCAAACTATAGAGTACATCTAAACACTGAACTGGAATATCTACGTGTAATTAATATTGAGAATTCCAAATATAGTTATTGCTGTTTTGAAATTATTGAGTACTAGGAAAGTCTAAAGAACAAACTGTTATCTTAAAAACTGAAAACAATCAGAGGCTTAAACTATCTGTTGCGTTTAAAATATAAACGCATATACTCAACAGATATTTCGGAGACTCGTCCTTAAAAAATACTTTCATTAGAAAAATTATTTGAGGACGGTCCTCAAAGTATACAAAAGTCCGCAAAATAATCATTGTACATAAAAAAAGTCTTCAAAAAATACCTTATATATATATATATATATATATATATATATATATATATATATATATAAAGAACTTTTTAATTCGTTAAAATTGAATCTTTAATTCCCAATTTCGTTTTGAACCCTGAACCCCGCTGGCTACGGCCTTGTAAACCCTATTTACTTTTGTATTTCCTATTGATCATACCAATTTACCTCTTTTGTGACATCTTGTATGTAAATCGCCTGTTATCACTAGGATTATTTTTGTATGGATTAGCTTTGCCATTATACAGCATTTCAAAACTAGCCACCCAAAATAACTTTAAAATATCTTTAAAAGAAAAAGACAAAAGAACAAGTTAATTTATATTTACGAGGGACACATTTCACAAGTATCGGTCACCCCACAGTTTCAACCCTTAAGCGGGGGTGAATATAATTTCGTTAGGGCTAAATACAAACAGGTATGTGATAGTCCGTTAAGCTAGCGGTATTTTTTACTAATTTTTTACCGCCATAAACATTTTTTACTCCGACACTATAGCTTAACGAATATTTATAGTGGTTATCGCAAAACCACCCCTATCCAAAATAACCCATATTTTTTCATATTTTTTTTACTAATTTTTGAATACAAAGAAACGCTACAAAAATCTATTAACAAACTATAATAAATATATAATTAATAAAAACAACACATTACGAATAATTAAAATACTTTGATTTAAAACTGACATTAGCAACATTACAATTATAAAATCAAGCCACGAACAGTTATTATTCATAATTCCGATATTCTATCCATGGGCGATACCCAGTGATATTCAGACTCATAAAAATAAGAAGTGTGTCGTAAATGTCTCTTCGGAACGTGAAAATTTAACCTACCCAACAAGTCAATAGAATCGAAACCAAAAACAATATCACTTCTTGTCATTGATGAGTACAGATCAGGAAATTTTAAGTTTTGTGCAATGTTCGAGTAATTGTGATTTGTAAAATGCATAGGCTGGCCACATTTGAAAGAAGAATAACGAAGAAAAGACCGAGGCCTTTCAAGTAATTTAATTTGGTAATCCCAATGGGGTCTCCATGACTGAACCAAATGAGTAGTACAAAATTCTGAAAGTTTCAAACCTAGTGAATTTACTTGAAAATCTCTTGATGAAGTTGACTTGTTTAGTGGCTTTTGATTCGACATAATCCAAGTGGAATTGAAATTTTAAATTGGAGTCGATATATACCCCGAGATCCTTAATTACGTCTACCTTCCCAGTACTATACGTAAACACATTAGTTGAGTCTTTACCAAAAGTCATGACAAAGCATTTTACTGGGTTACATGTAAAACCGTTAAAAGAACACCAATTTAGAAGCGAGTCCAGATCACTTTGTAGGGAAATTCTGTCTTGAATTGATTTAATGCCTTTATATAGTTTCGCATCGTCAGCAAATAAAGAAATTTGAGAATTTTTGATCTCTAGATGTAAATCATTTATAAAGAGTATGAATAGAAGGGGACCAAGATGGGAGAGAGATGGGACATAAAAATATTCTACCTCTAAACCTACCCCTATACCACCTTCCCCAATACCCTAATGTTTAAGCCAGCGGAATATTTTATAACTTCAAGAGGAAAACAGCTATCGACCTATTCCGCCGCCAGAATTTTTTACTCGTCAATTACTAGAAGAAGGTTCATAGTGGTTATCGCAAAAAACACCCCCTACCCTCTTATTACTACCCTTAAAATTTATTCTCATTAATCTAGTAGCTACTTTATAAAGGAATCAAAAATAAAGTATATCATAATTTTTGACTACTTTTTGACTAATTTTTTACCGCCATAAAATTTTTTTACTTCTAAACCTACCCCTAGACCACCTACCCCAATACCTTAACGTTTAAGCCAGCACAATATTTTATAACTTCAAGAGGAAAACAGCTATCGCCATAATTTTTTACTCGTCCAATACTAGAACAGGGTTTTTAGTGGTTATCGCAACAACCACCCTCTACCCCACACAACCGTTAAAATTTAGTTTTGTTGTTCTAGGGGGTACTTTAAACAGAATCCAAAATAAAGTGTACCATAATTTTTTAGTCCTTTTTATATATTTTTTACCGGCCATCATTTTTTTTTTAATTCAGAACAACAACTTAGGATTTTTTAAAAGAGATCACACTACCTTAACATCAACATCCTTTTTCCTTAGTCAGGTTTCAAACGTTGTATATTATTTTATAACTTCAGTGAAAATACAGCTATCGATCAAATTCTACCGCTATAACCGCTCAAACATTAATAAGAGTCACATAAATAATAGATTTCGCAGAAACTAACCTAAAGCCCCTAAATTAAAGTTTTAAATTATTAAATTGATTGATCTTACACAAAAATCTACGACAAACACTTAGACGACTTCTAAATGATATCTTAGATGCTATTTCTAATAGAATCTTGAAAATAAAACTTTTATTTTTACTATATATCAGTCTATTCAATTTTCTATGAAGCCTCTATTAAATTCCCTGCTCAACATCTCAAATTTAAAGATCTTTAACTAAAAAACTAATTGAAGCTTCATAATAATTTTAGACTGCAGTAAATTATGGTTTTACCAACGTACATATCCTTTTAAACATCTGTCTTGCTCAAAGAAGCAATCAAATAAAATAAATTACAATTCAGAAATGCTATTAATTTTGTAATTACTATTGTGACGGGAATTCATCCGATAATTTTTGATGGCGTTCTCGGAGAATTCCAGTCTATTCTCAGCTCTTTGACGTTCTGTAGAATTCCTAGAAAGAATATAATAATACGGAGAGCTCAAGGAACATTTACTCAATATTCGACTGCCATATAGTTAAGAGAATTGTAATAGATCTTTGAATATAAAAGGTGTTAAAGCAGTGGAAATAAATTAGAGTGAGTTAAACAGTGTTTATAAATAAATCCAAGAACCCCATTCTGAAAATAAAAACATTACAATACATTAGGTATGCAGTGTATTCCCAAAATAGCAGATAATCTAAATAAAACTTACACTGGAAATTGTTACGAAAAACGCCGGATTCCCTTGATTTTTATTTCTATTTTAGAGTTTTATTACGTATGTCAATAGATATGAAGTTATGGTTTTTTTCATTACCCGTTTTTATCTTTCGGCACAGAGCGTTTATTAAATTATTTGCATTCAAGACCAAGGATCCGTGGCGGGGGGGGGCTATGGGGGCGTTTAAACCTCATAACGACTATGTTTAGTGTAATAACCCAAGAAATCTAGGTTTAAAATTTTATTCAGGCAAATTTAGTACAGGTTCGCCCCCCCTAAAGCATGAAATCGCCGCTCCCCCCGGAAGCCCGTGTCTGGATCTGCCCCTGGTTCATGGCCTGTCAGGTTTTATTTTTTTAAGAGTTCTGACCTTGCCTTTTATGTTTGATTATTTGCAGAATTTGGTTTGCAATTTTATATTTCAACAATTTCCTGGTTTGTATGATTAAGCCCGTTATTGAGTTACTTAATCATGTACGTCATTTATTATTACTTTTTCCATAGTCTATATATTCTTTATGTTATTGTTCTTCATTAATGTGTTAATTTTATTCCTCAGCATCAGTTTTTCTATCCCTCTCAATGTCTATTGATATACTGTAGCTTAAATTATTCTAAGGTTACCTCACTATACCTCTCTAATACTATTTTTGAGAGGCTATTGATATTGAAAAAAATCATTTTCTAATGGTAAGTTTAATATTGTTAAGGTCACTTAAAGTTTATTAAATAATATTTTCTATTTTGGGAAAATTCTTGTATAATTTTATATCACAATATGGAACAAATATTACGTTACAGGAAAAATAAAATCGCTTCATACTTTTTTTGTATATAATTATAGTAAAACTCACAACTCTCTTGCATGGACTGTTAAATTAGCGTTACCCAATGAATTGTTATCTTTGGTATGTTGAAGCTGAAGGACAATCATAACTACAAAATTGTAAGAAAAATTATAACAAAAATATATCCTGTTAGTTTTATTCCCCTTATTGAACTTCAAATTTTTTGCCCGCCAGAATCATTTCAGATCTAAATCTTTAGGCACACTTTTATTTTTGTATAGGTAAATTTAACTCTTGAATAGTTTTTCAAAAGAAATTAAACTGTATTATAGTGGTTATTCAGTATTAGAATTACTCGTCAATCATTAATCTAAATTCCACTACAACATTAATTAGTTTATTTTTTTGGTCATCTTTCATCTAATATTTCGATCAACATGATTTTTCTTTCAAAAATCTTCTTGTTTACTTGTATTTTTTAGCTCAAGTTTTAACCATTGAAAAAGTAGATACCTTAATCTAATCGCATTTTGACGCCACCTGCCGTTAGCCTACAAAACTTCCTATAAATTTGCTGATCAATTTTTTTCTGATTTTCACCTCTTTCTAGAACAGTTTTCTTCTTGATTTGCCCCTCTCTAGGACACTTTTTTTTCTGATTCCTTGGCTTCGAATAATATTCAACTTATTTCTTTACGTAATTTACTATGGTAATCTTCAATTCAGACTTAATACTTACCTAATAATTGTCAAAACATTTCACACATACACACGTATTTGTTGTGACATTGCTGACAATGATAGAACTTATTTATATCAAATAAATGAAAACAGGGAATATAGGACGCAAAAAAGAGTCTTAGGCGAAAAACTTAAACTACACCTGTCGCCCAGACGACTGTCTATACTAGTAAACGTCGTTCCCCGAAATATCGGTGAAGCATTTCCCAAAAACAATTTTGTTAACACATTTGAATCTGATTGTTTTTCCATTTTCAGACAATTTAAATGTTTTAATTACATCCCCTAAATTAGAAACCATTATACAATTTTTAATGTACAATCAGTTGAAATATTTTAAATATTCACAGTTAAGACTTTCACTTGATGAGATATCCTACAACATATTTACAAAAATCGACCAAATAGTTCATTGGGTAAAAAATTAACAGTTTATAGATAACACAACCCAAGGTTTGATTTATAACGCTAGTAGCTACTGGAAATTTCCATAAAAATATGTGTACCAAAAACTACATTATATGAAAAATATCACCAAATTTTACAATAATTAAACTCAACTGAGAGTATTAGTTAAATTCATATTATTTTGCTATTCAATAAAGTAAGAATATTAATATAGTTTTAGATTTTATTTAGTGGTACAATAGTATAAAAAATCTTAAGTTTGTGAAATTTGTTTACATGGATTTATGGTATTATAATAATTTTATAGCTACAGAATACGAATCTGTCATTATTAAACTTAAATAAAGCTTTCGTCTCTATCAAAACAATTTTTCATTTAGTTAGCTTTGAAACAAAATGCCGTAATTGTTTTTTTTTTTAATTTCCCTAAACAAATAAGTAAATATAAACAAATAAAACCATTGTTTTATTTAATATACTAAAGTCAACAACTAAGACATTATCTTTTTATGATTTAACTCGAAACAAAAAATTAAAATAACAACCGATCACAAAATCAAATTAAGTTGAATCTTGGAAATTTCCACCATTATTATTAACGCATTTTTCTTATTAACCGATGACGCTGTGTCAACTATCAATGTTTTTTATGTTTTCAATAAAGTTCTTCACAGTTTTGCGTATATTTTCAAAAGAAGAATTTTCTTATACTAATTTTTATAAAGAAAATAAATGAAATAAACTTCATATGTCTTTTGATGGTTAACATATCAGAATAGTAAATCTGTATATTTAATATTGTAAATTGTTTTACCTTTCAAAGTATAATTTCCGGGAACAAAACTTCAATTTTTAACTGTAATATATTGATATTACAGAATTGTCCAAGTAAGAGACTGAGCTCTGTTCAAGTACACCGTTGCCAAGCGTTCCAATGCACCACTATAATTTAATTGTAGTAATCCCAAAACGTGATTTAAATGTTAAAAAATTTATTACTGTTATCTTTTATGCTATTCAATTAAATTCGTCATTATAAAGAGGCAGTTGTTTTGCTACATTTCTCTTCCTAAAGAACGTGAGGGTGGTAAGGGGTAGAGGATGGTTTTGCGATAACCACAATAAACCTTCTTCTAGTATTTGAGGAGTAAAAAATTATGGTGGTGGAATTGGATCGATAGCTGTTTTCCTCTTGAAGTTATAAAATATTCCGCTGGCTTAAACATTAGGGCATTGTGGATGGTGGAATAGGGGTAGGTTTAGAGGTAAAATATTTTTATGGCGGTAAAATATTAGTCAAAAAATAGTAAAAAATTATGGTATATTTTATTTTTGTGTCCGTTATAAAGTACCCACTAGATTAACAAAACTTAATTTTAAGGATGGTGAGGGGTAGGGGGAGGTTTTTTATAATTCTCTAAAATAGTTTTATTACATAAATTGTTCCCCTACGATATATATTTTTTCATTGTGACTTCTTCAAAAATGTCAAGAAAATGTGATAATGGCCCTGCCAAATTCTCTGAAAATGGCTTATTAACAATCTGAAATATTCATATTGGATCAGATAATGTATGTCTAACAAATCAAATCAAATGTTTTCTGAGGTACTCAAGCAAGTGTTTCCTTTCATAGATTTTGCAGCGGAGAACATGCTCATTATCATGCTCCATACAAAGTTGCATAACTCTCGTGCCTGATTGTTTCTTTGAAACGCGAGATCGAGATGTATTTCTTTCATCAGATATAAATAAGTTTACTAAAATAATTTTCTGTTCGATAGCACAAGACCTAAAAAGTTCTTGCAATTATGCAAAATAAGGTAGAATTATCATAATCAGCAAACGGTCTTAAATGTAATTATAATTAAAGTTAAGTTGAAAACATGCGGTGGAATGCTCTGCAGTATTAAGTGTTAACTCAACATCTTATTTAGCAAAAATTAAATGAAGTTACTCGTGTTTTAAGTTTTGGAAATTTGTATTTTTCGGAACACGCTGTATAAAGTAGCAAACTATACTTGAGTCCAGTATGAGCTTTCAGTCGCAGTTACAGTTGTTAAAAATACAAAATTTCTATCTCATTTTATTACGAAGTTGTAGGTTTTTATATTTTGAGTTGTATTTTAAATATTTTTCCCATAATTTAAATTATCTGACAAAAATGTTCGCCGTAGACATATAACGTGGTTATAAAACCTAGAGAAGTTTTTTGAGCTTTGCACGAATTCATCTTTCTATTTAAAATAGCACAGCTGGAGTCAACTTCCGGTACTGCCGGAAGTAGCCGACAGTTGAAAATATTTTAGCTAAAAAGAGCATAATCCAAAAACCCCATACCCAAATTTCGAAATCCCTTATATGTTTAGTTTCCTTAAAACTCCTAACGTATCACCTCGTTTGAAAACGCATTTAATTTAAGAAATATTATCAAAATCACTATAAAAACACATTTCACATGAATGTAAAACATTACAGGCACAGTTAAACTATTCTTTTAAAATATATTTTTTGCTTTTTAATAAACTTTTTTTTCATATAAAATTCAGGATATTTCTGGGATCTATAAAAACTTTATAATTACGCTTCCATAAAGTACAAAAATTAATAATTGTGTAGAAAAATAAAAAAGTTATGCTATCCTAAATTATATCTGGTATACATTCGTTTGTTGGTTTGTGTTCTCCAAAGAATAATTTTCCTGACGTTTCGTCAACCTCGCATTGGACATTTTCAGAAGTGGAATTCTGAAATTAGAAAACGACGGAGCCAATTGTGCATCTTGTGAATACTGTCAAAGCTCATACGTAGGAAGCCCTAACCGAGGTATTTGAGTAATAACAAAGCAGCATAAAGTAAACATCAGGAATAAGCAGACCATATCGGCCTGGTTGCAACAAGAACTCCGTAAAGGTTACAAAATAGACTTTAATACCTGCAAACAAATCGCCAGCGTAGACAATACCAGAAATAGGCTAATACAGGATGCTACTGAAATACAAAAATCGGGGAAAACACAATTAACTTGCCAAATATGGGGAATGTACTTCTGGATAAAATCCGACAATACAGCTCCTATTAATAGAATATAATCTCTTCATAAATATGGACGATAACGGGCATCAAAAACATTCAACAGGTCCATAAACAAGTAGACGGACTGAGATTGCGAAAGGGAATCTCTAGGTAAATTAATAAAAACCACTAATGGCACCATACCTCAACAAGTATTAACTATTCACGACCTCGAAAAGGAATATAAAAGCCTCAACAATTTCAATTTTTTTCAATCTAATTTCAGATTCCACCATTGAAAATGTCAAATGCGAGTTTGACGAAACGTCATGTTAACTGTTTTGCAGATCACAAACCAAGAAATGGATGTACATCAGATATGAACATATAGTTATGGCGTTAAGCATTAAATAATATCTATTTTCAATGAATCTTGAGATCACATTATATTTCCTTAGTACTCATAATTCTTTGTGATGAAACAAAGAATAAAATATTTTTATTACCCAGTTATGCATTTTTCTATCCTTAAGTACCTATCAATCAACCATGAAGTCTTTATCGGATACTAAAACAAAAAATCATTATGCTAAGAACAATTATCGACTGATTTATTAGATGAATGTAGAATTGTTACTAAGTCTACAACTTAGCGTTAAACAATAATTCTCTATAAATGAAATATGAAAACACTATATCTTGGTGGATATTAATGACTAAATTAGTAATCCCGAATTACGACATTGTTAGTAATCAAATAATCAAAATGTACAACTGGTTTTAAAGCAAAAAGAAATTGGAATACAATTCAACAAATACTAGGCGTACTAGATTCATTAACAAAGGTGTTTGGTGAGATTAAACACAGTAATTACAAAAGTTCAAACTGAAAGTATATTGCCTCTAGTCAATTTTCTAAAATTTCATTAAAATGAGAGTTAATTCGTAAGTTATAATCTCAATTTTTGCCTTATGTGAAATTTAAACTGAATTAAAACTTAACGCAAAAGATGACTCGTGGATAATAAAGTTAGACGCCCATAAAGGCTTAATAAACTATAAAAATATAGGAGAATCCTATAAAAGTTTCCCTGTGCAGTTGAGATACATTTATGACCAAAAATTCATATCACCTGCAATAAATAAAAGCAGTCGTTATAAAACCACCGAGTAGAATGAGTGATACAGAAATAATTGCCCACTAAATTTCTAGATCTAATGCCTTTACGAAATTATTCATGAGAAATAGGAAATATCTGCTGAAGAATTATTAATCCTGTTTTCGATATTCGGCGAAATGCCAAATGTTTCACGGAGGTGTTTGATAGGTCTCGTATAGATACGAGGACAATGCGAAGAAAACTGAAGGGGATAGATTCCGAGACGTCGACATTTTAGCTACAATAACGAGATAGATCAACAATCAACCACTTGGATAAAATGCGGAAACTTGACAACACACACAGTACCTACGAAAATTTAATCACAAATGTATCAGGTAGTCAGTTAAAAATGCTTCTATTATTTCAACAACTTTGAATATATCTTCACGAAAATGACCATAAACTATCAACCAATGTATGAAAAGCCGATTCGTATGTACTAGACTCCGAATACTTTAGACACATCATTAACAGCTTAACAACATGTCCAGAAGATACCATAGCAAGTTACAATACAAGGAGTTGTCAATACACTAATTTCTAGATTACTAAGGCTTACCAATCACAACTACACAAAGCACAAAAGCTAAAAAAGATTAATGCTGCTCTACAACAAAATTGATACACAAGAGACAGGGTACACAAATGAAACAAAAAAGAAGATGTTACTGAAAAACCAAAAACCATCCAACCTTACATCAAGGGAACAACTGACAGAATAGGCCAAATTCTCCGAATGCATAACATAACTACTAACTACCGCGTATAAACCACACCAAACGATATGTAAGACATTGAGAGATCTAAAATCCAAAATTAAACTTGAAAATCCAGGTGTGAAATCTGTGACAAAAGTTATGTCGGTCAAACCAACAGGAGAATTTCTACTAGAATAGAGGAATATAAACTAGCTGTCAGAAACCAACATCTGCTCTACATCAACATAGCTAATAGAACGAATTATAAAACAAGGATAGTACAAGGGGAAATTAAAATAGAAAAAACCGGACAATTGAATGTTTTAGACAAATGTTATAGGCTAAATCATTTTGACCTCTATGTAAAAAGGTCAAAATATAAAATTACATGTAGGTAATTTTTGGAACAAAAAGACTAAATCAGAACCACAAATATGATGATTAAGTATTTTTATATATACATGAAAATAACTGGATTGCCACAAATGCTTAATGTAAATAAAAGAGAATTAATCCACATGTTTAAAATTTAATGACTAACAAATTCAGAAACCTGCAACGGAAGCGTCGTGCACGGGAGAGGACTGAACAAAATTCAATTATAGCTTGAATGAATTCTTTAAAATTGTTTTGGTAAAGAGGGCATAGCGAAGCATGCGATTTGTTAAAGATTAACGAAATTTTTATTTGACAGCAAATATAATACGTGTATATAAAAAAAATATATTGCGAATAGTCCACAACAAGAACCCATCAAAAAGTAAGTCCTATCACCATGTTGTTTACCTTCCCTGCCTGAAGATTGTTTTTTTTTGTGCTTTCTGGGAGTATACCGTTTGTACTCAATGAAGATTTTCCTGAACCCAGTAATGACATTGTCGTATAAAAATTTCTCAAAATTGCAATCGTTGATCAGAATCACTTCTGTTTGCTCTTGAATGAGGTGCAATTCCTTGAAGCACTTTCTAGGAATCGGAGCTTTTTCAGCATGGACGTCATCAAATACAGCACATACTTCTTCATGGTTTCGTAACTTATCTTTATAATCAAACATTATTAAAATTTCGTTCTCTCTCTCTCTCTCTCTCTCACTCTCTCTCTCTCTCTCTCTGATATGCCATTTAGATATGTAGATCAGGTTATGTCAAATAAGAAACGATGTAGGATGAACTTTAAGTTTTCAAAACTCTAAACTACTGATCCCTGTTGGAATCGATGATGTAATGACGATGTTTAGGTAGAATCACCACTACCCTCATCAGGTTGGTTCGCATTATTCTGCAATCCCTCTGCTCGCGGGTAAATTGAGAAAATCATTCGTATACAATTCTTGCTACAACGTAAATGTTTCAAATTGTGAATTCAAGTTTCTCTAGATAGGTTACTTGATTTATTGTTGCAAAGGTTGCATTGTTTTGGCATGCTGCTAATTTTAGTGTTTATCGCCTTAAGAGATTTAGATTTTTTAGTAGGTGCTTCGTTGTTGTATTTTTTTGCTACAGGTGCAGCTGAAGGAAATGATGGTGCGCTAAAGCAAATGATGATGTTGGTTTTGCCAAAACTGTGGATTGTATTTGTCCGGTTAAAGGAATTCTCAAAGAATAATTATATATGAAAGTGTTGTAGATGATGAGTTGGAAAGAAACCAGCACATAAAGATAACATCGTTGGTAGCATTAGCACATAAATAGATATATCACATTTTCGTGATGTTATTGGTACTAACCAAGACCTCTCGATTGTATTTGGTTCAAACCATTAATGCCAGTTTATAACCTTTTGGTCTCTAAAAACGGCTGATAGTATTCAACCTCTTATCTAAGCCTTCTCCTTTGGCCTTCCTGTTTATTTGCCCTATCAGTCTGGAAGATCCGATTAAATCGTCCGCCCGTTTCACTGTGTGGTTTAATCTATATATAGACTATTTATTACAGGATGCACAATCCAGCTCCATATGCTGGATCAAGCAAACCGAAGAATATGCTGGATCCAGCTGGGCTTGAAGTGAAACCTTTTTAAGCTCTTTTTATGAGATGTAAACAAAAATTATCCATCGAGGTCTTCCGACTAAGATGGCGATGCAGCCACATGTACCTGTGTGGGTGTGTGTGTGTGGTGTGTGTGTGTGTGTTGGTTAAGGAAATTAGTCCCTGAGCAGATGGAGATTGTAAAATTAAATCGACATTCTCCCAAAGACTCTTATAAAGTGATAAAGACACTCAAGAAGTGATTGCTGTTAGTTTTAGTTAATAAGCCGGAGATCCTAGGCTGCCTTGCCTTGTAAATATAGTGTGTATTACGGATGAAACGAATATCCGATTTTCGATATTTGCGAATACGAATGTTCTCTTCCAATATTCGCCAATACAAATACCAATATCAGATCAAAATTTACTTATTTTTGTTTAATCGAATATAGGACTTCTAGTTTTAATACATAAACTGAAATAGCTGTGAAACCTTTGTTGTGTCACAGATGTATAAATGTACCTAACACTTACACTCAATGCTGTTCCAACAGTTAACATGTCATCATATTGGAGTGAAACAAAAAAGTTTGATATATTTGTAATATTTTGATTTGAGACAGGTTATAAGAAGTTTTTATGTATTTACTTTTAATTAAACACAAAAATTAAGTTTATGAGCCAAATAAAAACAAAAATTATATAGGTTTGTAAAAAACGGAATTTTATGTCATGTCAGAACTTATTTTATTTAGGGACCCATTTAATATAAAGTTGGCTTGTTTAGGAGACATAGATGTTGTCAGTGTGCTGAGTACGTATTTTTAAAATCGAGTCTAAAATTTGTATTGCTTTAAAATTATGATTCTGCACACTTGTAAATTTCTGAGTAAAATGATATTGGGGGCATGACAATCGGTCAAAAAATAACTGACTTATGATAAGGTAAAGGTAACATCCTGACAGCTAATTCTCTTATTTGCCAAAATTAACTAGGCATAATAACAAATTTGCTTAGTAAGTTATCGCTGTTAATTAGAATTGTCAGCTGCGAAAATGGCACTAGCTAATGACCATGAAATTTGTATAAATATTTTAAATTTGAAGGGCAAACATGGCGAGTTCTGCTACAATTTGTTGCTACGCGATACAATAAAAAAAAACAAGAAATTAAAAAGCCTTGAAACGTTTGGACTTTCAAGTTATGTGGTGTTATTCCCAAAGAACTAAAACTAAAAGTTGCAGTGTATTTTTTAACTATTTTCGCTTTACATTATCAAATACATTCGCAAAAAATTCGCATGTATAACCGCGAATACGAATATTAAAAAACACGTGAATATTCGCCAATGCAAATGCGAATATTGGTTACATCCCTAGTGTGTACATAACCTAACTAAATATCATTTATTTCATGGAAAGTTATAGAACTACATTTCATTTATTTCAAGTGCTGGTTGAATATTTATTTAATCTAAGTAATCAAAAAATATTTCATGCTTCGCCAAAGAATATTGTTTTCATTCAATTCAAGTTTTTGTCGTTAACATTTTTACTAGGACAATGGTAAAATATATAAACTTTTCATTTTATTACTTATATATGGTCTCGAGGGTCTTTACCCATAGGAACTCTTCACAGAGGAACTTAAAGATGAAGAAATTACCCGTCAACAGATGTTTCTTATGCAATACTTAGTGCATTACTCATATACGTAATTCTTTATGGATTTGATTATTAATCTATTAATCATTTAGTAGTACGATATTGTTCGTGTGGTAAAGTTATTATTTGAAGAAATGGTAATTTCTCAATAATTTTAGTGAATTTAATGTACATTTTGGAGTAAATTCGAGTGATATTGTAGTTATGTGTGTAAAGTGAATGATATACGTGAGGTTAATAAGAATTTCTGGACTAACAAATGAATCGGTAAGTACACAAAATACTACAAAAGAAACCTAATTTCTAACAGTTTAGTTACATTTGGTGCTAATTTCCAAAGTTTACTTTAGAAAAAAGACGACTATATAGAATCTGTAAATCAGACTTGTATTCGGGTTGGACCCGCGTTGGACTCCGGCTTTTATTATTGTAGTCATCGGGATTCGAAATTTCAGACAAGTGGTTAAGTTTTGGGAACATGGGCGACACGTGTTTATTGAATAGTATCAGATCCTCAGACACGTACCTTGTTAATTTGTTTTCATCATTCTATTCTACCTAGATAAGTGCTTAGTAAAACCATAAATGAGAACTCCTTAAATATATGTGGAAAAGTTTTCAAAGTTATTAAAGAATTAATTAATTATTTTTTGGCTTTTTCATTTTAACTTAGACTTAACTTTAACTTTAGAGCTCTATGATCAAGTTACCAAAGATTGATAAACCATGTATTGTACTTTGATTTGGTAATAAATAAAGATTGTTAAAAATATAATCTACTCAGTAAGAAAAAGATCAATAAAATAATTGTTTCATTGGAATTTTTATCATAGAATATTCAACTATATTTAAGTAATACTTAAACTATAAAGTAGAAAATTTAGTACTACTTTGAAAAATTGATTATTATGTATAATAAATTGATCCCACCCCATATGTTCCACTTTAAAAACACTTTAAAAACTTTTAGACATTAACTTAACATTTTTACTGCAACATATTTTTACTATTAAATAATTTTTAAATTTTGAATTTTTAAATAAATGTAATCGTCTTATTTTTTAATTTAAACAAAACAACATAAAAAAAATCTTGTTTTTTTTCTATTAAAAAAAAAGATTTGATTCATTTGGGTTCATGAAATAAGCAAATAAATATTAACAAAATAAAAAATTACCACCTGGAGTAACAAATTGCAATAACAAGATTTGTCTTGATGTGTTGTTAAATATTAAAATAAGAAATATATTTGAAAATCAAAATTTTTAAATCAGTTTCATAAAATAAAATGACATAAAATTTTTCAAAAAAATCCAATCTGACCACTAAAAAGCTACAATTAATGTATTCTAATAGTATTTTCATATATTAATATAGTACTAATAATTGCATTAAAGAAATCTATATGGAAGATCTATATAACTGTTATTTTGTTCTAAATTTGGCAAAAACTTCAAATTAGCTTACATCTTAATAATAAGATTAAATTAAAACAAAATTTATATCAAATTTCCTATATTATTAATCCGGGAATTAAATTACACTTACTCATTTTCAATAATTTTGTCAATATAAAACAATCTAAAAAAGTATGAATTATAATCTTCCCTTACTTTAGCGTTATAGTTTATAACAATAAAATATATGGTTTACAAAACGTTAAAGATTAGATCTGAGGCTTTAAAAACTTATTATTCTATATTTTTGCTTCCTTAAACAATAACTTGTAGATATAGAAAAAAATTATATGCTTTTCAAAGAATATAAATTGATCTTAAGACGATTCCAATCTTTGATTTCAATCAATGAGATTTTTTCGTATCTGGTATCTAAGTTCTATTATGGACGGCAAGATATTGACAGGATGAATCCAATAACAGGTTTACATCAAACAAAGACCAAAACTCTTCTGTTGACATCGTTATTTACAGGTAAATATTGACTCACTTATATTACTTAAATAGACTGGCATAGGTGTATCTATTTATTATTGTAATAATACACAAAGCCAATACACAGATTGTTCATACTGGCTGTATTTCTCATATCATTTTTACGAGTTTTTACAGTATTTTTGATATTAGTGAATATGTCGAAAAAAAGCTGGAGGATCGAAAGATTTTTGTGCCGATTATGTAACCGATTAAATGGAAAATTAGTTTTTTTTATGAAATATTAGCAACATCATAAGTTGAAAAGACGAAATGATCTACACTATAGTAGTTTATACACAATAAAATTGAAAGTTGCTACAAGAAAATCAGTTTCAAATAAAAAAGAATTAAAAAAAATGTTGTATTAGTACCTATCTTGTGCAATACGACCGTCGAAAACTGAATGCCTCCTATCGCCAGCTGTTCATATTTATATATTTCTTTTCGAATTATCTGGTAAATCCACGAACCATCGGGAAACTCTTTCATCTTTTGGAAGCTTTTAGGGAATTCCCAGTAACGGCAGCGGTCGGCCTGTTGAGAGACAAAACATTACGCATTCCCAAAAGGGTCGGAATAACGTCCCTTCCACGAATTTGTTGATGGCCGATTGCACTAGCTGTCGGATGAATTCTCGTAACATTGCCCCTCCTTAAGACCATTTCGTCCCGGAGTGTCCTAGAATCCTTTCTGGTGTGACGATATTTGCAGGAATCTCCATTTCGATACGGGAAGTTTGGTGGAAGTAACAGTCAACGGTCTTCAAACCTGAGCTGCGAATATTGAGGAAGCATACCAGGATATCGATGCCACTGAATCGAAAGATGTTCCATCATACTTCTCACCACCCTCCAATTCAGTCCATCCAACCCGCAGGCTATCTTTGGGACCGCCAATTTCTGCAGATTCTTCTCCATCATCACATTCCTCAATTCTACCAGAGTCTTCCAAAGATCGCTGTATGTTGACTTGTCCTGCGAGAATGATTTCGTTACCAAATAAAAGATGTCTCTGGTTCCCCTGGTTGTTTATCTTCGAGATGAAGGACCTTCTCTACCACTGGATCTTGCTCTTGTAGCTTCTGAAACTGGCCGTACCTTTTGGCAAACACCTTGGCTATTCCTTTGGACATCCGGAGATCTCGAGCCACACAATGAGCCAGGGCATATTCTATTGTCACCTCAAACAGGTCTCGGGGTTCCTCTCTCGTTACGTCGTGCTGCACTTTCTGCCCATCAGAGTACAGTGTCATAAAACTGCTCGAAGGTCATCTCGTCATCAGGTGGTTGAATGCTGCGGACTTGGGCTTGGTCAACTTCGCTGTCATGACTTCCGGCATAAGGTGCTAACCTGTTGGTTTTCCTCGAGGTAGCTTCTTTATTCTGTAGACAACATCGTTTGATCTTCTTTACAATTTGGTCAGATCTTTGTAGCTTGGCGCATATCCACGACACGACGTTACGGGTTATACAACGAAACAAGATCATCAGCTTGGAATTCCCCGCCCTCGGCTCTGATGTCATAGGCTTCCTTCTTTCGGGCACTGACATTCTCGATATTTAATCGGACTTGGTGGTGTATGTCGTCCATCTTTCGACGTAACTGGCTGACATAGTCTTCACCTGCAGTCTCTTCTCCTGGGGGACATCCAAACTTCAAATTGCATGGTAGTCGTAACTCTCGTCCATAATGACGCTTGCCGGGTCTGACCCGTGGACTCCTACACAGATGAACGATATGCCATTAGAAACAAGTGAAGATACTGGTCCCAGTCTCTTTGGTGGTCAGAGACTACCTTTGACAAATGGCGATTAATGGTTCTATAAATTCGTTATACCATTCCAGTGGACTGCGGGTGTAATGCTGTCGTCCGTGTTTTATTGATCTTCAGAAGTTTGCAGACATCTTGGAAAAGGGTAGATGCAAAATTTCTACCTTGGTCTAAGTGCAACTACAAGGGAACACCAAAACGACTGATCCATTACCTGACAAGGACAGCAGCAACGGTCAAGGCTTCTTGATTCGGCAAGGCATATGCTTCGGCTCATTTACAAATAGTCCATCACCACCACAATGTACTTATTTCCAGAGTCGGATTCAGGAAATGAACCGGCAACATCAATGGCTACTCTCTCGATGGACTGCCCATCTTATATTGCTTCATGGGAGTTTTGGTCGCTTCTGAGGCCCATTACTTGCTGCACAAACCGACATTTCCGGCACCACTCTTAACATCTACCGGACAGTTTAACTAATAGAAGAGTTCTCTCAACTTCCGCAGGGTTTTCGTTACTCCGAAATGTCTCCACTTGTCCATCTAGAAGTTCTCGTAGAACCTCTGGTCTCCTATTTCTGGTACTTATAGAAATGTTCTACCCCCTTTACCACAGCCAAGAGTTCCCTACGAGTAACGCAGTAATTCCGTTCAGGCTTGCTCAAGGTCTTGCTAAAATAGCGATGACTTCTCTTGACCGTCTTTGATCTGCGATAGCACCGCACCAATTCCGACATTGCTTGCGTCGTTATCCAAAACGAAATTTCCATCTGGCAAAGGATAACTTAAGACATGGGCACGCGTCAATGCTCTTTTCAGTGTCTCGAATGATCGCTGGCCGATATTGGCAAATCCGGCTTCGTAAGGACGATAGTACGTGCAAAACCCCAGGAAACTTCTTAACTGATGGATATCTTTAGGTCTCGCCATTCCTGTGACAGGTTGACTTTCTGTTATCAACAGCTACTCCCTTTGCGGAATCAAACTTGCGTGGGGCACAGTACGTGTTCGCGACAGGATCAGCCTTCGACGGTGCTTCAAATGCTGGCACTTTGGGCACAACGCCCAGGCGTGCAGAGGCAAGACTGACCGAAGCAGTTGTTGTCACAGATGCGGAGGCGCTGGTCACAATGCCTCGGCTTGTCAACAACCTGCCAAGTGCTTACTCTGCAAAGAGAAAGATAGTAGGTCAGACTGCCGGCACGTTGCGGGTAGTTGGAAATGTCCGATCTACCAACAGGCGATGAGAGCAGCACAAGCCCGTAAATGAAAGTACTGCAACTCAACCTCAACCATTGTGAAGCAGCCCAAGACCTACTGGTACAGCGGGGTGCGGGAATTGGATTGCGACGTAGCCATAATCTGCGAGCAGTACAAAAACTTCGACACCCTGTCCTGGGTAAATGACACAACGGACAGAGCAGCGATATGGGCCTTGCGGTAAACTTCCGTTCCAACAACTCCCAAATACCCCGAACCATGGCTTGTGAGAGCAAAGTGGGAGGGGTTCACTTCTATAGCCGCATGCACCTCCTAGTGCACAGCCGAGGAGTTCGAGTTATTCTTGGACACCTTGGCGGAGGATGTACGGAAGCGTGAATCGGTCGCCATCGCAGGTGATTTCAACGCCTGGGCAATTGATTGGGGATGCCGGAAACGAGCGCGAGGAGGACGAGCTCTCCTTGAGACCATGTCTTCGCTCAACCTGGTACTCCTCAACACAGGAGCCGTAAGCACATATCGCAAA